>JANIIK010001046.1:0-17113 GCA_027704905.1 Muraenolepis orangiensis
TCTGATTAACTGTTAAAAAAAAAAATAAAAATAAACTGTATCACAACTACTACCTCTCTATAATTTACATATTTATTATTACTAAGATACCTGTTTACTGTACCTGCAATATATGTTTACATATGTTGATAGAACTGCTCCTACTCCTGTATATATATATACATTTATACTTGCCATACATTTATATATGATTCAGATTCAGATAACTTTATTTATCCCGAGGGAAATTAAGGAATGGATGCTCACTTGTATACATTTACATTTCTATATATTTATCCTGCTTTCAATAATAGCATACCCCTGATCACTACCTGTTCAATGATCACTTACCTGTATATACATAAACCTATTATTATGATCATATCACATTTATACCTAGACTGTCTATTAACCTGTACATTTAAACTGTAAATTATATTATATAACATGCACTTTACTGCAACATGTGCACTCTGGTTAGATGCTAAATTATTTTCGCTGTACTGTACTTGTGCTGTGAAATGACAATACATTAGAATCTAATCTAATCTAATTAACATTACACTATCATAACATTGTCATTAACATTACACGATCATAACATTTTCATTAACATCACACTATCATAACATTATCATTAGCATTACACTATCATAACATGTCATTAACATTACACTATCATAACATGTCATTAACATTACACTGTCATAACATGTCATTAACATTACACTATCATAACATTGTCATTAGCATTACACTATCATAACATTGTCATTAACATTAACACGTGTGTGTGTGTGTGTGTGTGTGTGTGTGTGTGTGTGTGTGTGTGTGTGTGTGTGTGTGTGTGTGTGTGTGTGTGTGTGTGTGTGTGTGTGTGTGTGTGTGTGTGTGTGTGTGTGTGTGTGTGTGTGTGTGTGTGTGTGTGCAGGTTGTCTGGCTGTATGGTCACACAGGAAGGCTGTGCTTCTCTGGCCTCAGCTCTGAGCTCCAACCCCTCCCGTCTGAGAGAGCTGGACCTGAGCTACAATCACCCAGGAGACTCAGGAGTTACGCTGCTCTCTGCTGGACTGGAGGATCCACGCTGGAGACTGGACACTCTCAGGTACGGAGAGGACAGCTCACCTCTCAGGGACCGTGTCTCCTACAAGGATTCAACCAGCCGCTAGATGAAGTGGTTTACCAAGGCGGCTGTAACTCATGTTGTGTACAAAGTGATGATCCAGCAGATCATGAGTGTGAATGTTTCAACTGCTCTCTCTTTGTTCCCCCCAGGGTGGAGCACGGTGGAGGATGGAGGCTGAAACCAGCTCTAAAGAAGTGTGAGTGTCTGTTTAGTTTGAGTCATCACAACACACACTCACTCTTTAGATGGAAGGTCCATCCACACAGCAGGAGGTGACGTCCTGCTGGGAATGAACAGGATGGATCTCATCAATACAAAACACGTTTAGAGACCCAAACGGAGCAGCTTTCCCTTTAATATTAGTGTGTATTTAATATTATATTATAACAATAATCATCATCCTTATGGTTCAAATAAGGACCATTGAAGAATAAATGATTACTGTTTAGAATAATGATTACTATAATGTAATATAATTATGAATATTATTATTTTATTATTCTTAATACAAATATTTATATTAATAGTATTATTTATACTACTATTATTATTACTATTATTATTATAAGTGTTGTTATTATTATTAATATTATTATATTAATCCAATAATAATATTATTATTATTCTGATTGTTATGTAAGACATGAGAACATAATAATCCTGGTACTACTAATATATTGATGACACACACAGAGCCCATGTGGTGACGCTGAGGGACTGAGAACATCAGGAGAACACAAACTACAGTCTGGCCTCAGTTTCTAGGAACAACAACAACAGTTCAGCAGACTAATCATGTCTTGTTCTCCATCAGATGCGTGTGAACTCACACTGGACCCAAACACAGCCCACAGAGAACTCTCTCTGTCTGAGGACAACAGGAAGGTGACGAGGGTTGGAGAGGAGGAGAAGTATCCTGATCACCCAGAGAGATTTGACTACTGGCACCAGGTGTTGTGTAGAGAGGGTCTGACTGACCGCTGTTACTGGGAGGTGGAGAGGAAAGGACGTGTTGTTATAGGAGTGACATACAGAGGAATCACTAGGAGAGGACGGGGTGATGACAGCTGGCTTGGAGGAAACAACAAGTCCTGGTGTCTTTATTGTCGTGATGATGGTTACTCTGTCCTGTTCAACGGTAGTCATACAGTCATACGTCTCCCCCCCTCTAACAGAGTAGGAGTGTATGTGGACCGACCTGCTGGCTCTCTCTCCTTCTACAGAGTGTCCCCAGATGGAGGAGGGTCCTCAGACACACTGACACTCATCCACACCTTCCAGTCCACATTCACCCAGGAGGACCTCCTCCCTGGGTTTAGGTTAGGGGGTGATGGTTCCTCAGTGTCTCTGTGTCCGTTGTAGCAACACACACACACACACACACACACACACACACACACACACACACACACACACACACACACACACACACACACAGTAGTAAAGCTGATCTCAGGTCAGTTTGAGCATTATTATTATATACTATTAGCGGATATTTTGATCCGCAGCATTTGACATTTGCATTTTGATCCGCTTTGTTTGTTTTTTTGTTTGTTTTTTACTAAAAACGAACGGAAACCCTGACACACACACATAGTATACACTATACACACACATAGTATACACTATACACACACACACACATAGTATACACTATACACACACATAGTATACACTATACACACACACACACATAGTATACACTATACACACACACACACACACATATAGTATACACTATACACACACACACACACAGTATACACTATACACACACACACATATAGTATACACTATACACACACACACACACATATAGTATACACTATACACACACACATAGTATACACTATACACACACACACACACACACACATATAGTATACACTATACACACACACACACATAGTATACACTATACACACACACACACACACACATATAGTATACACTATACACACACACACATAGTATACACTATACACACACACACACATATAGTATACACTATACACACACACACACATATAGTATACACGATACACACACAGACATAGTATACACTATACACACACACACACATATAGTATACACTATACAGACACACACACACATGGGGGGTGAGGGGGGGTTCTCTCTTAAGGCCCCAAATGGCCAGAGAGCAGTTTCAGAGGTCAGGGGTCAGAGGAGGTGATCTACCACCATGGGTCCTACCACTGGGTCATGGATGGACCCCAGGGATTTAAAGACTGTTCAACTTTTGACTGTTATTCATTTGATCACTAAAATTCATGAACTTTTCTTTTTAAAAGGTTCGCAAAAACTGCTTCATACAATATAATGTTTTAAATGGTTGAACTTTCTCTTTAACACGTTCTAGAAGACTGTTGTATTCAATATGATGTTTTAAATGGTTGAACTTTCTCTTTAACACGTTCTAGAAGACTGTTGTATTCAATATAATGTTTTAAATGGTTGAACTTTCTCTTTAACACGTTCTAGAAGACTGTTGTATTCAATATGATGTTTGTGGTGGAGATGAAGATGTGTTCTCAGAGCTGAAAGGGAGTCATGCATTGGATGTTCTTTCATGGTCTGACCAGCTAAATATCACATGTTCATGTTGTTTCCTTTGATTCTTTGAAGCATTATTAATCACATGGGATTGTTTCCTTTAAATCCTTTTTTGAAGTGTTATTAAAGTATGATGTTGGATTGGTGTTCATGACGTTGTGTTCCATAATCCAGTGAGGTGAACATGATGTGTTGTCCTTTTCAAAAGGAGCTAAATGTGATGGTAAAGCCCTCTGGTGTAGTAAGAGCCCAATGGTTGTTGTGGCCATCTGTGGCCACCATCTGGTCACGGTAGAGCAGAGGTGTGTCTCTCCTACTCCTCTCCCTCAAAGAAGCCACCTGGAGAAGGCCAGCCAGAAGTGGATTTGGGCTCTCTGAAGGTGGAGGTGTTTACTGCTAGCGACCCAGACTCCCTGTGCTCCCGCTGGCCCTCTGAGAACCCGGGCCGTTCCCCTACCCATAAGGACGGAGATGGGCCACGGCCGCCGGCTGTTGGTATGGGTTGGGTACGTGACGCCTGTTTGGTGATCCACTGATGAAGAGGGGGCTGCTCTTGGAAGTGAGTCGGACTTCTCTCCACACGCCTTGAGACGTGGAGACAGAACTCTGGGACTGAGAGCTCAACCTATTGATCCATTGGGTGATTGGAATCAATACCGTAGTCAGACTTATTGGGTTTGGACCACAACAGTTTTCAGAGTTAGACCACTGGATGTGAATGAAGAGGAGAGTGGTCAGTTATGAAGAGGAGTGATGAAGAGGAGGGTTGTGAGTGATGAAGAGGAGGGTGGTGGGTAATGAAAGAGGAGTGATGAAGAGGAGGGTGGTTGGTGATGAAGAGGAGGGTGGTGGTTGATGAAGAGGAGTTATGAAGAGGAGGGTGGTGAGTGATGAAGAGGAGGGTGGTGAGTGATAAAGAGGAGTGATGAAGAGGAGGGTGGTCAGTGATGAAGAGGAGGGTGGTGAGTGATGAAGAGGAGGGTGGTGAGTGATGAAGAGCAGGGTGGTGAGTGATACAGAGGAGGGTGGTGAGTGATGAAGAGGAGGGTGGTGAGTGATGAAGAGGAGGGTGGTGGGTAATGAAAGAGGAGTGATGAAGAGGAGGGTGGTTGGTGATGAAGAGGAGGGTGGTGGGTGATGAAGAGGAGTTATGAAGAGGAGGGTGGTGAGTGATGAAGAGGAGGGTGGTTGGTGATGAAGAGGAGGGTGGTGAGTGATGAAGAGGAGGGTGGTGAGTGATGAAGAGGAGGGTGGTGAGTGATGAAGAGGAGGGTGTTGAGTGATGAAGAGGAGGGTGGTGAGTGATGAAGAGGAGGGTGGTGAGTGATGAAGAGGAGGGTGGTGAGTGATGAAGAGGAGGGTGGTGAGTGATGAAGAGCAGGGTGGTGAGTGATAAAGAGGAGGGTGGTGAGTGATGAAGAGCAGGGTGGTGAGTGATAAAGAGGAGGGTGGTGAGTGATGAAGAGGAGGGTGGTGAGTGATGAAGAGGAGGGTGGTGAGTGATAAAGAGGAGTTATGAAGAGGAGGGTGGTCAGTGATGAAGAGGAGGGTGGTGAGTGATGAAGAGGAGGGTGGTGAGTGATGAAGAGGAGGGTGGTGAGTGATAAAGAGGAGTGATGAAGAGGAGGGTGGTCAGTGATGAAGAGGAGGGTGGTGGTGATGAAGAGGAGGGTGGTGATTGATAAAGAGGAGTGATGAAGAGGAGGGTGGTCAGTTATGAAGAGGAGGGTGCTTAGAGGAGGGTGGTTGGTGATGAAGAGGAGGGTGGTGAGTGATAAAGAGGAGTGATGAAGAGGTGGGTGGTCAGTGATGAAGAGGAGGGTGGTGAGTGATGAAGAGGAGGGTGGTGAGTGATGAAGAGGAGGGTGGTGAGTGATGAAGAGGAGGGTGGTGAGTGATAAAGAGGAGTGATGAAGAGGAGGGTGGTGAGTGATGAAGAGGAGGGTGGTGAGTGATGAAGAGAAGGGTGGTGAGTGATGAAGAGGAGGGTGGTGAGTGATGAAGAGGAGGGTGGTGAGTGATGAAGAGGAGGGTGGTGAGTGATAAAGAGGAGTGATGAAGAGGAGGGTGGTGAGTGATGAAGAGGAGGGTGGTGAGTGATAAAGAGGAGTGATGAAGAGGAGGGTGGTGAGTGATGAAGAGGAGGGTGGTGAGTGATGAAGAGGAGGGTGGTGAGTGATGAAGAGGAGGGTGGTGAGTGATAAAGAGGAGTGATCAACCCACAGTTAACGAATGTTAACTAACGACTGATTAGGACATTTAAGGACTGATTAAGACTTAACGACTGATTAGGACATTTAAGGACTGATTAAGACTTAACGACTGATTAGGACATTTAAGGACTGATTAAGACTTAACGACTGATTAGGACATTTAAGGACTGATTATGACTTAACGACTGACGGCCCCTGGTCACTTACTGTGTGGTGTGTGTGTGTGTGTGTGTGTGTGTGTGTGTGTGTGTGTGTGGTGTGTGTGTGTGTGTGTGTGTGTGTGTGTGTGTGTGTGTGTGTGTGTGTGTGTGTGTGTGTGTGTGTTTTGTGTATCAAAAATTGAACGACCCTTTGAACAACCGGCCCCTGGTCACTTACTGTGTGTGTGTGTGTGTGTGTGTGTGTGTGTGTGTGTGTGTGTGTGTGTGTGTGTGTGTGTGTGTGTGTGTGTGTGTGTGTGTGTGTGTGTGTGTGTGTGTGTGTGTGAGGGGTACGGGTTTGTGTATGCACGTGTGGGGTTGTGTGTGTGAGAGATATGATTTTGTGTGTGTGTGTGTGTGTGTGTGTGTGTGTGTGTGTGTGAGAGTGGTCTGTGTGTAAGAGCTATGGGTTTGTGTGTGTGTATGAGAGGTACAAGTTTGTGTATGCATGTTTGTGGTTGTGTGTGTGAAAGCTAGGAGTTTGTGTGTCGGTTTGTGTGTGCACGCACGCGTGTGCATGTGCATGTGCGTGTGTGTGTGCAAAGCGTGTGCCCATGCTCACTGCTAGATTAAGTGTCAGATGTCATGAAAATGTCATGTTATTGTCAAAAAAACTGACTGTCTGAATCTGCTGACATGAAAGTTATGAATATATATAAATATATATATATTTATATATATATTTATAACTTTCATTGGATCCGTTTCCATCCAAATAAATCACACATTTTCAGTAATTCAGTCAATTAAAATGATTTATTCTTGCTATATTTATGGTTTCCATCCACTGTTCATCGAGCCTTAAGGGAACAGCCACCTGGAGGGCAAAACATGGCTTTCTTCTGCTGTCTGACAGCTAGTCAATAGCTTTTTCATGGAGGTATTTGAACTCCGGTTTAGCCAACATGCCAGGCAGCGATTGGGATGCACTAACCGCCGAGGAGACCAGCAGGGGTTGTGTTTCTTTGTGAAACCCGTCCGACAAATTAAAACCCCGGATAGAAGATTGTGAATCTGTTCTGTTAAACGGGCCTCCGTCCCCAGAGAGGGGCAAAGCATGGAACACCTATCAAAGTACACTTAGTCTTTGCTGTGTACATTTAATCAAAGGTGAGCTAAACACTGAGTAAGCTAATTGTTGTATTTTGAGTCATTATATCTTTATCTCCCAACCAACCTCGGTGGCCTCGACAAGTTATGTTGTATTAACAGCAGTCGTTGGAAGGGATAGAGGGCTTCACCAGTCTGCATTATATCACTATAGCTATATATATATATATATATAAGCTATACATGTTATCTTGTATATTAACCCAGCAATCAGGAGGACTTGAGAAATGTGTTCTATTGTAACTACACTAGGGCCACCCTGTGTGTGTGTATACACATGACCGTTTGAACCTGTTTAGTTAGTTAGAGTTAGTTGTTTTAATATGGTATATTGTTCAGTTGTCTGTTAGAGTGTCTTGAGGATAGCTAGACTAGTCCGTTGTTCTTACTGACACCGTACCATCCGTGGACTGTACTGTACAGCCAGCGCTTGGTACGCTTACTTCTTTTGACAAATGTACATATTGTGAGTGGGCAGCGGCGGCGTGGAGGGGAGGGATTCTTCATAGATATATTAGATTTGATTATATTTGATATATATTTTAGTGATTGAAACACTTTTCGGTGGCGGCTTTGTATATATATATATATATATACTGTATAATATAAACCCTCCCTAGGAAGAGTTCTGGTGACAGCCCAGGCTTGCGTACCAGCGGAAATCTCAACTGACTGAATTTAAAATCAGGTTTTTTTGTTTGTGCCGATCATAATTTATTCACGTTTATGCTCCTCAGAATGTGTTTC
The DNA here is from genome assembly GCA_027704905.1 of Muraenolepis orangiensis. Lineage (NCBI taxonomy): Eukaryota > Metazoa > Chordata > Actinopteri > Gadiformes > Muraenolepididae > Muraenolepis > Muraenolepis orangiensis. Next base: position 7,950 of record JANIIK010001046.1, read on the forward strand.
CGGTTGCTCTTCTCTGTCTCTGTTGACCCTTTAACGATACGCCAACTCCTCCAACTCCTCCACTTAAAAACTGCTTTGAGATATTTTGAGGTTGTTTTATTTCATGCGCAAATTAAAAATGTGCATAAAAACTAGTGGATGGAAACGTTAGTGTGTGTGTGTGTGTCTCTCTCTCTCTCTCTCTCTCTCTCGCTCTCTCCATAATATGTACCCTACCTCTCTCTGTCTCTCTCTCTCTCTCTCTGTCTGTCTGTCTGTCTGTCTGTCTGTCTGTCTGTCTGTCTGTCTGTCTCTCTGTCTCTCTCCTCTCTCTCTCTCTCTCTCTCTCTCTCTCTCTCTCTCTCTCTCTCTCTCTCTCTCTCTCTCTTCTCCATGTCTGCTCATGTCCTCGTCCAGGGTGACGGTGAGGGCTGGCTGTCCAACACAAGTATATATTCGACGATAAATATATATAGTGTATATATATATCTATATATATATATGTATATATATATATATATATATAGAGGATATATGAATGTCATTTGAACAGAGAACAGTGCATAGCCAGCACTGTGGGGTGGTGTGTTGTGTTTGGCTTGGAGTGATGAATCCATCATGGAGGGTTTGGTTGTAGCGGTTGGTTTCAAAGCAACCAATCAGAGGCAACAAAGGAGAGCAATGGTGGAACCTCCTGATGAATCACCTGATCTCTCTCTGGGGGGGGGGGGGGTCGAGTGTGTGCTGTGTGTGTGTGTGTGTGTGTGTGTGTGTGTGTGTGTGTGTGTGTGTGTGTGAAAATGTGTTGTGTCTTGATGCTGCTCTTTGTGTGTGTGTGTGTGTGTGTGGTGAGCATGTGTTGTTTATTGCTGTGTGTGTGTGTGTGTGTGTGTGTGTGTGTGTGTGTGTGTGTGTGTGTATGTGTGTGTTTGTGTGCAGGGCTGGACTGGGACAAAAATTAGGCCCTGGCATTTTTGGCCCAGACAGGCCCACTGTTGATTGGGCCAGCCCAGTGTCTGTATAGAAAATGGACCAATGGGCGGCTGTCCCTGATTTATGGGCCGTTCGATGGTAGCTTTCGGCCGGGCCGGCTGGTAAAAAAATAATCTTTTTTATTTTTTATTTATTTTGCCGGCCGGCTCGGCCCAAAACTACCGCGGCCCACCGGCAAATGCCCGGTATGCCAGATGGCCGGTCCAGCCCTGATTGTGTGTGTGTGAAAATGTGTTGTCCCCCCCACTCCCCCCCCCCCCCCCTACGGTCGACCAGTTCCTCAGCATCCCTACAGTAACGACTACCAGGTTTATCCACAGGCAGTGACCTACTGAACTGCTAGGAGTGCTGCCACTATCATAACATTATCATCCATACAGAGTCGTCGTCGGGCAAGACCACGCTCACACACACACACACACACACACACACACCCGCGCTCACGCGCACACACACACACACTAACCCACACGCTCACACACACACACACACACACACACACACACACACACACACACACACACACACACACACACACACACACACACCCCACTACTGCACTCATCAAATCTCCACTTGGAAACGGATGCTGTGGTGGTTTGGAGGGGTGGAGGCTGTGTATTGGAGGCTGGAGGCTGGGTGGTGGATACTGGGTGGTGGAGGCGGGAGCATGGGTGCTGGAGGCTGGGTGGTGGAGGCTGGGGGGGTGAATGGTGGAGGCTGGGGGGGTGAATGGTGGAGGCTGGGTGGTGGAGGCTGGGGGGGTTAATGGTGGAGGCTGGGTGAATGGTGGAGGCTGGGTGGTTGAAGGTGGAGGATGGATGGTGGGAGGATGGAGGCTGAGTGGTGGAGGCTGGAAGGTGGAGGCTGGGTGGGTGGGGGATAGTGGAGGCTGGGAGTTCAGGGTGGAGGCTGGTTGCTGGAGGCTAGAAGATGGAGGCTGAGTGGTGGAGGCTGGGTGGGGGAGATTGGAGGGGGAGGGTAAAAATGACGAGACGAGCCGATGATCACCCAATCACAGATAGGATGGCAGAGAGACTGAAGGGGGAGAGACGGGGGAGGGTATGAGGAGAGGGATGGGGGAGAGGAGAGACAAAGGGAGAGATATTTGTTAAAAATTGTATTGTTTAATTTATTGTATATTGTGTTTTATTTTTATTTGGACATATTGACTATCATTTATTAATTCTGAGTATTATGTACTTCACGTAATTTGTATGTTTACCCTGCCAATGAAGGCCTTTGAATGTGGAACCTGAGAGGGAGAGTGGGGAGAGGAAGAGAGAGAGAGGAGAGAGAGAGAGGAGAGAGAGAGAGGAGAGGGCGGAGAAGAGAGCGAGGGAGAGAGAGGAGAGACGAGAGATGAGAGAGAGGAGCAGAGGAGACGAGGAGAGAGAGGAGAGAGAGAGAGAGAGAGAGAGAGAGGAGAGAGGATGAGGAGAGAGAGAGAGAGGGATGAGAGGAGAGAGAGAGGAGAGGAGAGAGAGAGAGAGGGAGGAGAGAGAGAGAGAGAGAGAGAGAGGAGAGAGAGAGAGAGAGAGAGAGAGAGGAGAGAGAGAGAGATGAGAGAATAGGAACGGTTGCTGGATTTATCGCGGTCTGATACACAAACGCCCCACAACCTCGCCCCTCAGATTCATATCTCACCTCCTTCTGCACGCCACGCGTCAGTGACTTGAGAAATAGCCAGTAGCGGTCGGGTCTCTGTCTCTCTATCTCTCTCTATCTCTCTCTATCTCTCTCTATCTCTCTCTCTGTGTCTATCTGTCTCTCTCCCTCCCTCCCGCCCTCTCCCCCGCCAAGGTCTTGCGACTTGGGGGACTGAATGTCCCTGTTAAGTGTTGGACATCCGTCGCGGCATGTGGCCTTCAATGAGTGAGTGAGTGAGTGAGTGAGTGAGTGGAGTGAGTGAGTGAGTGGAACAATAGACGACGCACGTCTATTTGGTCGCAGTGTTGTGTCGCTCTCAGAACTCTTTGCAAAAAAGAGGAGCGTGGCCTCGGTGGAGACATCTGAGACCACGGAGACCACGGAGTTGACTGAGATGACGGAGACGAGGAAGACGAGTGAGACGAGGAAGACCACGGAGACCACGCAGACCACGGAGACCACGGAGACCACGGAGACCACGCGAGACCACGGAGACCACGCAGACCACGGAGACCACGGAGACCACGGAGACCACGCAGACCACGCAGACCACGCAGACCACGGAGACCACGGAGTTGACGGAGACGAGGAAGACGAGGAAGACGAGTGAGACGAGGAAGACCACGGAGACCACGCAGACCACGGAGACCACGCAGACCACGGAGACCACGGAGACCACGGCAGACCACGGAGACCACGCAGACCACGGAGACCACGGAGTTGACGGAGACGAGGAAGACGAGGAAGACGAGTGAGACGAGGAAGACCACGGAGACCACGCAGACCACGGAGACCACGCAGACCACGGAGACCACGGAGACCACGCAGACCACGGAGACCACGGAGACCACGGAGACCACGCAGACCACGGAGACCACGCAGACCACGGAGACCACGCAGACCACGGAGACCACGCAGACCACGGAGACCACGCAGACCACGGAGACCACGGAGACCACGGAGACCACGGAGACCACGCAGACCACGCAGACCACGGAGACCGCGCAGACCACGGAGACCACGCAGACCACGCAGACCACGGAGACCACGCAGACCACGGAGACCACGCAGACCACGGAGACGACTAAAGATGACTGAGATGACTGAGATGACGGAAACCACGGAGACGACTAAAGACGACTGAGACCACGGAGACAAGGAAGACGACAGAGACTACGGAGAGGACGACTAAGACAACGACTGAGACAACGGAGATGACTGAGACCACGGAGACCACGGGGACAATACAAAGACAATACAAAGACAATATGAAGACAATACAAAGACCCGACCAAGACACGACCAAGGCGACCGAGAGGATGCCGTTTGAGAAACATTAGGAGCTCCAGTTATTGTCAACCCCCACCCCTTCCTTTCAAAAGAAGGTCAGAGGGATAATGACATTGTCTCGTCCTTGGTGTACAATGGGGGTCAGGGCCTAGTCTACCGGTTAGTCTGCTCCAGTCCCCCCTCCAGCCAATGGTTTCTGGGTCTCCCAATGTCTGGCTTGGTCTGCCTGCCAGGTGCCCTCGTACCCTAACGGCTCCTTAATGATCTGTCACTCAAGGAGAACTCGGCGACTCCGGTTGGAAATTCGAAAATATTAATAATAGTAATAATATTAATATTAATAATAATAATAATAATAATAATAACAATGTCCACTTGATGCAAATGTCAGTCAATGGTTTAAAAAATGGAAAGGACCACACTATGTTCAGACACGACATCTTGCTGAGGTACGTTCAGCTGTTAATAGGCTGGAGGATTAACGCAGGTAAGGGTTGGGTCTGGTCTCCTTTTCGGGACCTAAAAATAAAAATAAGGATTTCAATAAATTTGCCGGAAATGTCCAGGATCCGCCTTTTGCTTCCTACATCACATTACTTTACATTACATACTTACTTTACTTACATACTTTACGTTACATCACATTACTTTACATTACATTACTTTACATTACTTTACGTTACATCACATTACTTTAAATTACTTTACATTACATCACATTACTTTACATTACATCACATTACTTTACATTACATTACATTACACACATTAGCGCAGGTACGTGTTTGGTATGGTTAGGGGGTGAAGGTTTGTGGTGGTTAGGCTTTTGTGTGCTTAGGCTTAAGTCCAATAATTGTTAGTGTTTTTTAATAGATAAGAGGTTTTTGGTGCGGTTAGCATTAAGGGAAGTAACGATGAGAAAATGAATTTTGCAAAATGACGAAGTCACTCCGATCAAATCGCCCACGTTGGCGATTCGCCCCCGCTTGCCCCGCCACCTGGAGGGTGCGCCGCGGGTTCATTAGCGGAGCGCTTGACGGCGGTCCAGACGGTACCGGCGGTTACTGGCTTCGCTAACGCCCAGGTGTCCTGATTAGCAGGACTCAGGACAGACGGACGGATGGACAGCCACGTTGCCGCTTCTTCTTCTTCTTCTTCTTCTTCTTCTTCTTCTGCGTGAGCGCAACGGTTGTGGGTTTCCCGCTCCCGTGTGTTTCTGATCGGTAACCACGCTTCACCGTCGTCGTAACGTTTTTTAACGTTAATTGTCTCCTACCGAAGGTGAATGCCGCTTCATAAAGAAACGGTATACTGCTGTATTTAAAACAAAATTTCAAGAAGAACCTTGGAACCTTGGACGGCTAGTAGCCCGCGCTCAGCTGAAGCCGCAAAGGGGACATTCATAAAAACCTTTTAAAACACACATTTACACACTTACTTACTTTACACTCACGTAAACACACACTTATCTATATGGTGTTGAAAGGGCTGTGTTCTCCACTCCACTCCAGCCAGGGTCGGAGTAATGTGACGGTAAATTATAGTGAACCTGAATACGTGGATCTCTTAATGCGCCCGCATGGCCAAAACGTACGTATGTAACGGCACTCCGCACACGAGTTATCCAAATGCTATACCGCCAACATCGTCTGTCGCCATTCCCCACGCTGAGGGAAAAGGAACACTTTCCCACGACTCAAGGACACGGCGTGGGCGGATATATAGTAGTTATTATTATAATAATTGGTATGGCTGTATATTACAATGCAGTGTTATCCCATGTAGGTCATGTTAAAACCAACCTATATACATTTACTCCCAGGGAACCGAGGCGTTTCTCATTCCCGTTTCCGGGCCGACAGAACTCTCAGTGGAAGACACAAAGTTGTAAAACTTTAACAGAATGAGGATGAGAGACTTGAGTGACTCCCCAGGGCTAGCGATAACGGCTAACGGACAAAAACGGAAAAAAACACAAACCTAACCCTTATTAATAGACAATGAGGTACATATTTACAATTGTTATTGTTCAGCGCAAATGGGCCACGTCCAAAAAGAAATGACAAAAGTCAACAATTATATGCTAAAAATACCAATTACAATAACATTTGCATGTGGGCTGTTAAATACCGAACGCATAGCATCAACAATGGAAGACAAACACAAATAAACAGACTTATTCCGACAAAATAATTCCGTCCGGATGACTAAACTAACCTAAAATATAGTTTGATCAACAAAAGACCAAACCACAAAACAACAACCACAACAGCAACAGTAAAGCAGTTTGAATGGTAATTATAACATGAGCAGCCAGGTGGCTGTCAGGGTGACTAACAACATGTCATGTGATGAGCAGCCAGGTGGCTGTCAGGGTGACTAACAACATGTCATGTGATGAGCAGCCAGGTGGCTGTCAGGGTGACTAACAACATGTCATGTGATGAGCAGCCAGGTGGCTGTCAGGGTGACTAACAACATGTCATGTGATGAGCAGCCAGGTGGCTGTCAGGGTGACTAACAACATGTCATGTGATGAGCAGCCAGGTGGCTGTCAGGGTGACTAACAACATGTCATGTGATGAGCAGCCAGGTGGCTGTCAGGGTGACTAACAACATGTCATGTGATGAGCAGCCAGGTGGCTGTCAGGGTGGCTAACAACATGTCATGTGATGAGCAGCCAGGTGGCTGTCAGGGTGACTAACAACATGTCATGTGATGAGCAGCCAGGTGGCTGTCAGGGTGACTAACAACATGTCATGTGATGAGCAGCCAGGTGGCTGTCAGGGTGACTAACAACATGTCATGTGATGAGCAGCCAGGTGGCTGTCAGGGTGACTAACAACATGTCATGTGATGAGCAGCCAGGTGGCTGTCAGGGTGACTAACAACATGTCATGTGATGAGCAGCCAGGTGGCTGTCAGGGTGACTAACAACATGTCATGTGATTAAAGGAATAAAAGGTTCCAACTACAATAAAGCCAAGAGCCGTGGAAACAGCACCACAGAGCTACATACCTCACTCACAGAGAGAGAGAGAGAGAGAGAGAGACAGAGACAGAGACAGAGACAGAGACAGAGACAGAGACAGAGACAGAGACAGAGACAGAGACAGAGACAGAGGACAGGACAGACAGACAGGACAGACAGACAGACAGACAGACAGACAGACAGACAGACAGACAGACAGACAGACAGACAGACAGACAGAGAGAGAGAGAGAGAGAGAGGAGAGAGAGAGAGAGAGAGGAGAGAGAGAGAGAGAGCGAGAGAGAGCGAGAGAGAGAGAGAGAGAGAGAGAGAGAGAGAGAGCGAGCGACAGCGACAGCGAGCGAGAGAGAGAGAGAGAGAGACAGCGAGAGAGAGAGAGAGAGAGAGAAGAGAGAGAGATTGCGTTAACGCTTGCTCGATAATTAGTTATCAATAAATCAAGCGTAGAGATAGCGCTCATCACACACACACACACACACACCACACACACACACACACACACCACCGCCAAGATACATTGTAGCGTAGACCCGCCCTTCTAAAGGACTTGGGCTTCACAGCGCACAAGGGAGCGTCACACTAACAAGATGGATTTAAATAGTTATTATTAGACTTTTTATTTATTTTCTTTAAGAATAATTTCCACCACAGTCCAAGCACACAAACCTGATCATTTTGGTCATTATTATGATGCCTTGTCTCTGGGTCTCATGTTTACATTCAAACTCTATATATATTTATTTATTTTGTTTATTTATTATGTTGACCTTTGGATCCTCAGAGCCACCATGAAGTTACCAGAGCAGATATCTCTGCTTTGGATCATCGTCAAGACAACGAGGACCCGTCTCCAGCTTTACACGGGTCGCTTTTACATGTAAATGTTAGCATCTGTCACTCAAACACAGTATTTCTTCTAATATGTTTTTACTTTAAGTTCAGACAAAAAACAACAAAGTTCCAACGTGCTACAGAGTCAAGATCCATTCAGAAACAACAACCAAGCAGTGAGAAGAAATAGAACCACTTAATAGAACAGACTAAAGGACCGGGGACATGAGAGAGAACTCACATGGGGCTCCAGGGACTAAGATGAAAGAGAAGAATAAACTCACATTAATATGGAATAAATGGATGACAAAAAGGTAACATGTTGTAAGTTGTATGCATGTGGATTGAGTAGGTCCTCCTCACAAGACCTTTTCTTTATTTAGATGAAATAGAACTGGATCAGGAAGTAGGTGAGGAGGAAAGAACTGATGGAGACGATGATGGAGACGATGAAGATGATGGAGAAAACCAAGACCAGGTGGAGAATAAAGATAGAGACGATGAAGATGATGGAGTAAACCAAGACCAGGTGGAGAATAAAGATAGAGACGATGAAGATGATGGAGTAAACCAAGACCAGGTGGAGAATAAGATAGAGACGATGAAGATGATGGAGTAAACCAAAGACCAGGTGGAGAATAAAGATAGAGACGATGAAGATGATGGAGTAAACCAAGACCAGGTGGAGAATAAAGATAGAGACGATGAAGATGATGGAGAAAACCAAGACTAGGTGGAGAATAAAGATAGAGACGATGAAGATGATGGAGTAAACCAAGACCAGGTGGAGCATAAAGATGATGGAGAGCAACAGTCAGATCCTGCCCTTGTGCTCAGGGGGATGTGATACAGATGGGATCTTTCAGTATGCGTTTTATGGTTCAGATTTGGGACAGACACGTATAGAACAATATCTAATATCTGTACCTTCCTTTTGTTGCTTTATTAGCACCACAATGTCACTGTAGGTCTTTAGGGTTAAAGTTAAACATCTATACCTATAGGTTACTTATAGGTCTTTAGGGTTAAAGTTAAACATCTATACCTATAGGTTACTTATAGGTCTTTAGGGTTAAAGTTAAACATCTATATCTATAGGTTACTTATAGGTCTTTAGGGTTAAAGTTAAACATCTATACCTATAGGTTACTTATAGGTCTTTGGGGTTAAAGTTAAACATCTATACCTATAGGTTACTTATAGGTCTTTAGGGTTAAAGTTAAACATCTATACCTATAGGTTACTTATAGGTCTTTAGGGTTAAAGTTAAACATCTATATGAATTGTCAGGTTGGACACACACACAGTTACACACACACACACACACACAGTTAAACACACACACACACACAGTTAAACACACACACACACACACACACACACATACACACACACAGTTAAACACACACACACAATTAAACACACACA
>JANIIK010001047.1:0-5000 GCA_027704905.1 Muraenolepis orangiensis
TGAACAGGATGGATCTCATCAATACAAAACACGTTTAGAGACCCAAACGGAGCAGCTTTCCCTTTAATATTAGTGTGTATTTAATATTATATTATAACAATAATCATCATCCTTATGGTTCAAATAAGGACCATTGAAGAATAAATGATTACTGTTTAGAATAATGATTACTATAATGTAATATAATTATGAATATTATTATTTTATTATTCTTAATACAAATATTTATATTAATAGTATTATTTATACTACTATTATTATTACTATTATTATTATAAGTGTTGTTATTATTATTAATATTATTATATTAATCCAATAATAATATTATTATTATTCTGATTGTTATGTAAGACATGAGAACATAATAATCCTGGTACTACTAATATATTGATGACACACACAGAGCCCATGTGGTGACGCTGAGGGACTGAGAACATCAGGAGAACACAAACTACAGTCTGGCCTCAGTTTCTAGGAACAACAACAACAGTTCAGCAGACTAATCATGTCTTGTTCTCCATCAGATGCGTGTGAACTCACACTGGACCCAAACACAGCCCACAGAGAACTCTCTCTGTCTGAGGACAACAGGAAGGTGACGAGGGTTGGAGAGGAGGAGAAGTATCCTGATCACCCAGAGAGATTTGACTACTGGCACCAGGTGTTGTGTAGAGAGGGTCTGACTGACCGCTGTTACTGGGAGGTGGAGAGGAAAGGACGTGTTGTTATAGGAGTGACATACAGAGGAATCACTAGGAGAGGACGGGGTGATGACAGCTGGCTTGGAGGAAACAACAAGTCCTGGTGTCTTTATTGTCGTGATGATGGTTACTCTGTCCTGTTCAACGGTAGTCATACAGTCATACGTCTCCCCCCCTCTAACAGAGTAGGAGTGTATGTGGACCGACCTGCTGGCTCTCTCTCCTTCTACAGAGTGTCCCCAGATGGAGGAGGGTCCTCAGACACACTGACACTCATCCACACCTTCCAGTCCACATTCACCCAGGAGGACCTCCTCCCTGGGTTTAGGTTAGGGGGTGATGGTTCCTCAGTGTCTCTGTGTCCGTTGTAGCCACACACACACACACACACACACACACACACACACACACACACACACACACACACACACACACACACACACACAGTAGTAAAGCTGATCTCAGGTCAGTTTGAGCATTATTATTATATTACTATTAGCGGATATTTTGATCCGCAGCATTTTGACATTTGCATTTTGATCCGCTTTGTTTGTTTTTTTTGTTTGTTTTTTTACTAAAAACGAACGGAAACCCTGACACACACACATAGTATACACTATACACACACATAGTATACACTATACACACACACACACATAGTATACACTATACACACACATAGTATACACTATACACACACACACACATAGTATACACTATACACACACACACACACACATATAGTATACACTATACACACACACACACACAGTATACACTATACACACACACACATATAGTATACACTATACACACACACACACACATATAGTATACACTATACACACACACATAGTATACACTATACACACACACACACACACACACATATAGTATACACTATACACACACACACACATAGTATACACTATACACACACACACACACACACATATAGTATACACTATACACACACACACATAGTATACACTATACACACACACACACATATAGTATACACTATACACACACACACACATATAGTATACACGATACACACACAGACATAGTATACACTATACACACACACACACATATAGTATACACTATACAGACACACACACACATGGGGGGTGAGGGGGGGGTTCTCTCTTAAGGCCCCAAATGGCCAGAGAGCAGTTTCAGAGGTCAGGGGTCAGAGGAGGTGATCTACCACCATGGGTCCTACCACTGGGTCATGGATGGACCCCAGGGATTTAAAGACTGTTCAACTTTTGACTGTTATTCATTTTGATCACTAAAAATTCATGAACTTTTCTTTTTAAAAGGTTCGCAAAAACTGCTTCATACAATATAATGTTTTAAATGGTTGAACTTTCTCTTTAACACGTTCTAGAAGACTGTTGTATTCAATATGATGTTTTAAATGGTTGAACTTTCTCTTTAACACGTTCTAGAAGACTGTTGTATTCAATATAATGTTTTAAATGGTTGAACTTTCTCTTTAACACGTTCTAGAAGACTGTTGTATTCAATATGATGTTTGTGGTGGAGATGAAGATGTGTTCTCAGAGCTGAAAGGGAGTCATGCATTGGATGTTCTTTCATGGTCTGACCAGCTAAATATCACATGTTCATGTTGTTTCCTTTGATTCTTTGAAGCATTATTAATCACATGGGATTGTTTCCTTTAAATCCTTTTTTGAAGTGTTATTAAAGTATGATGTTGGATTGGTGTTCATGACGTTGTGTTCCATAATCCAGTGAGGTGAACATGATGTGTTGTCCTTTTCAAAAGGAGCTAAATGTGATGGTAAAGCCCTCTGGTGTAGTAAGAGCCCAATGGTTGTTGTGGCCATCTGTGGCCACCATCTGGTCACGGTAGAGCAGAGGTGTGTCTCTCCTACTCCTCTCCCTCAAAGAAGCCACCTGGAGAAGGCCAGCCAGAAGTGGATTTGGGCTCTCTGAAGGTGGAGGTGTTTACTGCTAGCGACCCAGACTCCCTGTGCTCCCGCTGGCCCTCTGAGAACCCGGGCCGTTCCCCTACCCATAAGGACGGAGATGGGCCACGGCCGCCGGCTGTTGGTATGGGTTGGGTACGTGACGCCTGTTTGGTGATCCACTGATGAAGAGGGGGCTGCTCTTGGAAGTGAGTCGGACTTCTCTCCACACGCCTTGAGACGTGGAGACAGAACTCTGGGACTGAGAGCTCAACCTATTGATCCATTGGGTGATTGGAATCAATACCGTAGTCAGACTTATTGGGTTTGGACCACAACAGTTTTCAGAGTTAGACCACTGGATGTGAATGAAGAGGAGAGTGGTCAGTTATGAAGAGGAGTGATGAAGAGGAGGGTTGTGAGTGATGAAGAGGAGGGTGGTGGGTAATGAAAGAGGAGTGATGAAGAGGAGGGTGGTTGGTGATGAAGAGGAGGGTGGTGGTTGATGAAGAGGAGTTATGAAGAGGAGGGTGGTGAGTGATGAAGAGGAGGGTGGTGAGTGATAAAGAGGAGTGATGAAGAGGAGGGTGGTCAGTGATGAAGAGGAGGGTGGTGAGTGATGAAGAGGAGGGTGGTGAGTGATGAAGAGCAGGGTGGTGAGTGATACAGAGGAGGGTGGTGAGTGATGAAGAGGAGGGTGGTGAGTGATGAAGAGGAGGGTGGTGGGTAATGAAAGAGGAGTGATGAAGAGGAGGGTGGTTGGTGATGAAGAGGAGGGTGGTGGGTGATGAAGAGGAGTTATGAAGAGGAGGGTGGTGAGTGATGAAGAGGAGGGTGGTTGGTGATGAAGAGGAGGGTGGTGAGTGATGAAGAGGAGGGTGGTGAGTGATGAAGAGGAGGGTGGTGAGTGATGAAGAGGAGGGTGTTGAGTGATGAAGAGGAGGGTGGTGAGTGATGAAGAGGAGGGTGGTGAGTGATGAAGAGGAGGGTGGTGAGTGATGAAGAGGAGGGTGGTGAGTGATGAAGAGCAGGGTGGTGAGTGATAAAGAGGAGGGTGGTGAGTGATGAAGAGCAGGGTGGTGAGTGATAAAGAGGAGGGTGGTGAGTGATGAAGAGGAGGGTGGTGAGTGATGAAGAGGAGGGTGGTGAGTGATAAAGAGGAGTTATGAAGAGGAGGGTGGTCAGTGATGAAGAGGAGGGTGGTGAGTGATGAAGAGGAGGGTGGTGAGTGATGAAGAGGAGGGTGGTGAGTGATAAAGAGGAGTGATGAAGAGGAGGGTGGTCAGTGATGAAGAGGAGGGTGGTGGTGATGAAGAGGAGGGTGGTGATTGATAAAGAGGAGTGATGAAGAGGAGGGTGGTCAGTTATGAAGAGGAGGGTGCTTAGAGGAGGGTGGTTGGTGATGAAGAGGAGGGTGGTGAGTGATAAAGAGGAGTGATGAAGAGGTGGGTGGTCAGTGATGAAGAGGAGGGTGGTGAGTGATGAAGAGGAGGGTGGTGAGTGATGAAGAGGAGGGTGGTGAGTGATGAAGAGGAGGGTGGTGAGTGATAAAGAGGAGTGATGAAGAGGAGGGTGGTGAGTGATGAAGAGGAGGGTGGTGAGTGATGAAGAGAAGGGTGGTGAGTGATGAAGAGGAGGGTGGTGAGTGATGAAGAGGAGGGTGGTGAGTGATGAAGAGGAGGGTGGTGAGTGATAAAGAGGAGTGATGAAGAGGAGGGTGGTGAGTGATGAAGAGGAGGGTGGTGAGTGATAAAGAGGAGTGATGAAGAGGAGGGTGGTGAGTGATGAAGAGGAGGGTGGTGAGTGATGAAGAGGAGGGTGGTGAGTGATGAAGAGGAGGGTGGTGAGTGATAAAGAGGAGTGATCAACCCACAGTTAACGAATGTTAACTAACGACTGATTAGGACATTTAAGGACTGATTAAGACTTAACGACTGATTAGGACATTTAAGGACTGATTAAGACTTAACGACTGATTAGGACATTTAAGGACTGATTAAGACTTAACGACTGATTAGGACATTTAAGGACTGATTATGACTTAACGACTGACGGCCCCTGGTCACTTACTGTGTGTGTGTGTGTGTGTGTGTGTGTGTGTGTGTGTGTGTGTGTGTGTGGTGTGTGTGTGTGTGTGTGTGTGTGTGTGTGTGTGTGTGTGTGTGTGTGTGTGTGTGTGTGTGTGTTTTGTGTATCAAAAATTGAACGACCCTTTGAACAACCGGCCCCTGGTCACTTACTGTGTGTGTGTGTGTGTGTGTGTGTGTGTGTGTGTGTGTGTGTGTGTGTGTGTGTGTGTGTGTGTGTGTGTGTGTGTGTGTGTGTGTGTGTGTGTGTGTGTGTGTGTGTGTGAGGGGTA
>JANIIK010001047.1:15000-17500 GCA_027704905.1 Muraenolepis orangiensis
TTGGGACAGACCGTATAGAACAATATCTAATATCTGTACCTTCCTTTTGTTGCTTTATTAGCACCACAATGTCACTGTAGGTCTTTAGGGTTAAAGTTAAACATCTATACCTATAGGTTACTTATAGGTCTTTAGGGTTAAAGTTAAACATCTATACCTATAGGTTACTTATAGGTCTTTAGGGTTAAAGTTAAACATCTATATCTATAGGTTACTTATAGGTCTTTAGGGTTAAAGTTAAACATCTATACCTATAGGTTACTTATAGGTCTTTGGGGTTAAAGTTAAACATCTATACCTATAGGTTACTTATAGGTCTTTAGGGTTAAAGTTAAACATCTATACCTATAGGTTACTTATAGGTCTTTAGGGTTAAAGTTAAACATCTATATGAATTGTCAGGTTGGACACACACACAGTTACACACACACACACACACACAGTTAAACACACACACACACACAGTTAAACACACACACACACACACACACACACATACACACACACAGTTAAACACACACACACAATTAAACACACACACACACACAGTTAAACACACACAGTTAAACACACAGGTAACCACTGGAGGCTGAGGTGGAGATGTCTAGATGTACAGTAGAGTATAGAACAGAAGAGATTAGAACACAATAGATCAGTTCTCAACACACAGCTTCCCTTTCTGTTTTATTGCGGTGGTTTGAAGCGCAGCCACTGAGACAACATGTTTAGTTCATGCAACAGTTTCATTATTTAGTTATTTACTTACATATTGAGCTCTTAGTCAATTGTTCATTCATGTGTTCATTGTTCTTTATCTCAAAGGTTCACAGCGACCTCTGCTCTTAATCGATGACCCAATCCCTTCACGGTTCTTACTCGTATTTTAATATCTGTATATCGCTGTGTTCTGCTGCTCCCTGCTGGCGACACTAGAGCATTACAACACCACGCAGCTCTAATAATATCATATATATATATTATATACAAGCAGTTATATTAAAGCTGGACACATTATCTACGTGTCATTACAGTCGTGCTGCGGGTTTAAAGGGTGAATAAAACATTACATGAAAACCTTCCAATATGAATAGTGTTCTTTAATAATGATCTTCCTGTGATCCAGAGCCCATTGTGTCCAGTTATATGGAAATACCCTACGGATGTGATTGGTTTAATTTGATAGGTGTGCTTATTTAGGACTATATCTCTTAATAAATACAGAACATGAACCCTACTGTCTCTCATGTCGTGTATGGCGTGTGAAACCATTGGTAGAGTCCAGATAAAAGATGTTGTCTTTAAACAAGGACGGCCTTGTAGCTGAAGGAAAGTACAACCACTTGGACACAATGAGGACAATAGAAATACACACGCATGCATGCACACACCCAGGGGCGTAGCTGGAGATTCTGGGCCCCCTGAAAGAATCTATTTGTGGGCCCCCAATCCATGCGCGCGCTTAAAAAATTTGGGGCATTTATTTATTGATGAAAACGCATAATATGTTTTTACCTATACATTGGGATCAGCAGTTCAGCACCTTAACTGCTGGTGGGTGAGCCTAGTAAAGGATGTCGCATTGCGTTCATCTTCAATGAATGGACCAATGCAATAGTCTATTCATATATTTTCCCTACTCTTGTGATATGGTCTGCAGAACAGTGCATTTGCACTTTCACTGTGAATCAACCCGTCCCTTTTCACTTCCCCCTACCCTTATCTGCTTTGGTGTATTTCAAGTCATCTGGAAATGGCTTTCCCTTTGAATCATGTGGAAATTCTTGATCTGTTTCTCGCCTTGCTCATTTCTTTCCAATAGTTGCCCTGTCCCTGTCACTCATCCTAGCTGGGAACAACCCTGGGTCACGTGAGAGCAGATCTTCTACCTCAGACACCACCACAGGTGGCTCAGTATCTGTGGCCTCCTGTGTGGGAGCCTCACTTCGTCCCTGACATTGACCGTCTATAGCTGCTTCCTCCTCATCTGTGCTGCATTCATGGTCCTCCACTTCTTCTGCTACTTCGGCCTCCTCACCTCTGCGCTCATTGGCTGCCTTGCTCGAGGGCCCTGGCTAGAGTATCCATACGGTACATCATTTATAAAATGCCCCATCATAGTAATAACACAGCACAGCTCGAGCTATCTCTTAATTGTTATAATAATAATTCTTATAGATATTTTCCAATTGCTCAAATCTAGCTCTAGCTACTGTAACAACCTCAATGTAATGTTCCAGTGGGGTCATGCATATATGCCGGGGAAAAGCCAGCGAGGTCGTGGTGCGACAGGAACCGAGGCTGACAACCAAATCAAATGCTAGCAATTGATTTATTTACATGTCATGTATGGTTGAAATAAATCGGCACGGACAATTATAAGACCACAAGCCAAATAAAAACAACAAGTAACAAGTAACAGGGTCAGTAACTATTAACTAGGCCTGGGGAGGACGGCAAAACAAACTAGTACCAAAACAAACAAAAAAACAAACCCCCTCAA
>JANIIK010001047.1:22500-30845 GCA_027704905.1 Muraenolepis orangiensis
ACACAGCAACACACACACACACACACACATATTTATATATCAATACATGAGCACATACACACACACACACACGGTGGTGAGGGTGGAGGAGGTGAGATGGTCTAACCTGACTGACTGGGGTCTGTTGGTTAGGAAGTCTAGTAACCAGTTACAAACTGAGGGGGGGAGGGGCTGGTGGTCTGTGGGGGAGAGGGGGAGGGGCTGGTGGTCTGTGGGGGAGAGGGGGAGGGGCTGGTGGTCTGTGGGGGAGAGGGGGAGGGGCTGGTGGTCTGTGGGGAGAGGGGGAGGGGCTGGTGGTCTGTGGGGGAGAGGGGGAGGGGCTGGTGGTCAGTGGGGAGAGGGGGAGGGGCTGGTGGTCAGTGGGGGAGAGGGGGAGGGGCTGGTGGTCTGTGGGGGAGAGGGGGAGGGGCTGGTGGTCTGTGGGGGAGAGGGGGAGGGGCTGGTGGTCTGTGGGGGAGAGGGGGAGGGGCTGGTGGTCTGAGGGGGAGAGGGGGAGGGGCTGGTGGTCAGCGGGGGAGAGGGGGAGGGGCTGGTGGTCTGTGGGGGAGAGGGGGAGGGGCTGGTGGTCTGTGGGGGAGAGGGGGAGGGGCTGGTGGTCAGTGGGGGAGAGGGGGAGGGGTTGGTGGTCAGTGGGGGAGAGGGGGAGGGGCTGGTGGTCAGTGGGGAGAGGGGGAGGGGCTGGTGGTCTGTGGGGGAGAGGGGGAGGGGATGGTGGTCTGTGGGGGAGAGGGGGAGGGGTTGGTGGTCAGTGGGGAGAGGGGGAGGGGCTGGTGGTCAGCGGGGGAGAGGGGGAGGGGTTGGTGGTCTGTGGGGGAGAGGGGGAGGGGCTGGTGGTCAGTGGGGGAGAGGGGGAGGGGCTGGTGGTCTGTGGGGGAGAGGCTGGTGGTCTGTGGGGGAGAGGGGGAGGGGCTGGTGGTCTGTGGGGGAGAGGGGGAGGGGCTGGTGGTCTGTGGGGGAGAGGGGGAGGGGCTGGTGGTCTGTGGGGAGAGGGGGAGGGGCTGGTGGTCTGTGGGGAGAGGGGGAGGGGCTGGTGGTCTGTGGGGAGAGGGGGAGGGGCTGGTGGTCAGCGGGGAGTGGGGGAGGGGCTGGTGGTCTGTGGGGGAGAGGGGGAGGTTGCTGGTGGTCAGCGGGGAGAGGGGGAGGGGCTGGTAGTCTGTGGGGGAGAGGGGGAGGGGCTGGTGGTCAGTGGGGAGAGGGGGAGGGGCTGGTGGTCTGTGGGGAGAGGGGGAGGGGCTGGTGGTCAGTGGGGAGAGGGGGAGGGGCTGGTGGTCTGTGGGGAGAGGGGGAGGGGCTGGTGGTCTGTGGGGGAGAGGGGGAGGGGCTGGTGGTCTGTGGGGGAGAGGGGGAGGGGCTGGTGGTCTGTGGGGGAGAGGGGGAGGGGCTGGTGGTCAGTGGGGAGAGGGGAGGGGCTGGTGGTTGAGTAAAGCTAAGGCCAATTATGACGTGGAATGAATCTCTAGCTGTTCTACAAATCTGTTAACATTGTGTAAAGCAGTGAAGGTAAACCATAACAAGTCCACTATATCTGTTCCTTCTCCTGTTACGCTTAATGACTGCTTCATGAATAACATACCAGAGATTAGCTTTGGACACGCACTTTGCTACTGCCATACATGTGTTTGCTATGAGGTTTGCAGGATGGGCTCTGAGTGGTGAACCATTGGCTCATGATCCCTCCTTAAACCAGACCTCTCAGTTCACTCTACAGGCCTTCATTCACTCTCTGGTTCAGGAAGGACTTCAAGCTATCTCTTCTGATCCTTTAGTCTGGAAATAAGTTACTTAGAATATAGTCCTGTCAAATATAGATAAAGGAGTTATAAAAATGATCTCAATAACTATCGGCCAATTTCCACATTGTCCCTTCTTGCTCAAATCCTGGAGTCCTTAGTTAATAATCAGCTCACCTCTCAACAGATGGTGTGTTATGTCAGCACCAGTCAGGGTTCAGAGGTCAACGGTGAACTGTCACTGACACTATCTTGGTATCTGGCTGGATCACAAAGTGAGTCACCAAAGAGTTCCAAAGTTCATCAGGAAGTGGATGGTTGAGGCTGTTATGTTATCTGGAGACACGCCTCCACTCGTAAAGCCCTAGATTCAGGTCATCCTCCTCTCCAAGATGTGTTCCCCTCGTGACGGTTATTCCACACCCCATTGGTTCTTGTAAGAAGAGCTTGGGTGGACATCCCTAACAGTAAGACATCGGTATCTCCTTGTTCACCAAGCCCTTACTGGCACCTTGTCGTCATGGTTACCTGGTTATTAATCTGGTCCTATAGTCACCTTTCAACCGCTTCAAGTGATTGGCTGATGCTCAAAGTACTGTTGTGGATTATTCATACCCGGTTTGTGAGCGATGGAATAATATTATCTTTAGGAGAAGACTGTTGTCTTTTAAAGAATATTAAATACAATAGAATGAATAACATAAAAGGTACAGGTTAGACACCAGGCAGGTGCCCACATAGACATCAAAGGGGCTTGAGCCCCTGCCCTTCTTCTTCCTCCACAGAAAGTGCCTTTTTTATGGGATGCTTTTTTTTAATTTTATTATTTTTTTAATAAATTAATATATATCTACTACTAATATCAGGTCATGAGATTAGACTGTCAAGTTCCGATGCTCTCTCTACCCTCCCTCCTCCCTCCCTCCCTCCCTCCTCCCTCCATCCCTCCCTCCCTCCCTCCCTCCTCCCTCCCTCCCTCCCTCCCTGTCTGCTGCACAGCGGTGCGGACAGTCATCGGCAGTCCCTTCAGGGGATGTTGTTAGGGCCACAAAGACATGTTGTTAGGGCCTCAAAGACATGTTGTTAGGGCCACAAAGACATGTTGTTAGGGCCACAAAGACATGTTGTTAGGGCCACAAAGACATGTTGTTAGGGCCTCTAAGACATGTTGTTAGGGCCACAAAGACATGTTGTTAGGGCCTCAAAGACATGTTGTTAGGGCCTCAAAGACATGTTGTTAGGGCCTCAAAGACATGTTGTTAGGGCCTCAAAGACATGTTGTTAGGGCCTCTAAGACATGTTGTTAGGGCCTCAAAGACATGTTTTTAGGGCCTCAAAGACATGTTGTTAGGGCCACAAAGACATGTTGTTAGGGCCTCAAAGACATGTTTTTAGGGCCTCAAAGACATGTTTTTAGGGCCTCAAAGACATGTTGTTAGGGCCTCAAAGACATGTTGTTTGGGCCTCGTGTCCTTGGGTAATGGTGGGGCCAACAGAGCATTGGGACCTGCTGATAGGCCCTTCATCAACAGGACGGAAACAACTAGACTAAAAGGATATAACATTTACCATTACAACAGTAGGAGTAGTAGTAGTAGTAGTAGTAGTAGTAGTAGTAGTAGTAGTAGTAGTAGTTGTAGTAGTATTATAGTACTAGCAGTAGTAGTAGTACTTTAGTAGTAGTAGTAGTAGTAGTAGTAGTAGTAGTAGTAGTTGTAGTAGTACTGTAGTAGTAGTAGTCGTAGTAGTAGTTGTAGTAGTACTATAGTACTAGCAGTAGTAGTAGTACTTTAGTAGTAGTAGTAGTAGTAGTACTATTACTATAGTACTAGTAGTTGTACTATAGTAGGAGTAGTAGTAGTATTACTATAGCAGTAGTAGTAGTAGTAGTAGTAGTAGTACTATAATAGTAGTAGTAGTAGTAGTACTATAGTAGTAGTAGTAGTAGTACTATAGTAGTAGTAGTAGTAGTAGTGGTAGTACTATAGTAGCAGTAGTAGTAGTAGTAGTAGTAGTAGTAGTAGTAGTAGTACTATAGTAGTAGTAGTAGTAGTACTATAGTAGTAGTAGTAGTAGTAGTAGTAGTAGTAGTAGTAGTAGTAGTAGTACTATAGTAGTAGTAGTACTATAGTAGTAGTAGTAGTAGTACTATAGTAGTAGTAGTAGTAGTAGTAGTAGTAGTAGTAGTAGTAGTAGTAGTACTATAGTAGTAGTAGTAGTAGTAGTAGTACTATAGTAGTAGTAGTAGTAGTAGTAGTAGTAGTACTATAGTAGTAGTAGTAGTAGTACTATAGTAGTACTATAGTAGTAGTAGTAGTAGTAGTAGTAGTACTATAGTAGTAGTAGTAGTAGTAGTACTATAGTAGTAGTAGTAGTAGTAGTAGTACTATAGTAGTACTATAGTAGTAGTAGTAGTAGTAGTAGTAGTACTATAGTAGTACTATAGTAGTAGTAGTAGTAGTAGTAGTACTATAGTAGTAGTAGTAGTAGTAGTACTATAGTAGTACTATAATAGTAGTAGTAGTAGTAGTAGTAGTAGTAGTACTATAGTAGTAATATAGTAGTAGTAGTAGTAGTAGTAGTAGTAGTAGTAGTAGTAGTAGTAGGAGTACTATAGTAGTAGTAGTAGTAGTAGTAGTAGTAGTAGTAGTAGTACTATAATAGTAGTAGTAGTAGTACTATAGTATTAGTAGTAGTAGTACTATAGTAGTAGTAGTAGTACTATAGTAGTAGTAGTAGTAGTAGTACTATAGTAGTAGTAGTAGTAGTAGTACTATAGTAGTAGTAGTAGTAGTACTATAGTAGTAGTAGTAGTAGTACTATAGTAGTATAGTATATACATGTGTGTGTATATTTATATAAATGTGTAAGTGTATTTATATGAATGTGTGTGTGTATTTATATACATGTGTGTGTGTATTTATATAAATGTGTGTGTATTTATATAAATGTGTATGTGTATTTATATAAATGTGTGTGTGTATTTATATAAATGTGTGTGTGTATTTATATAAATGTGTGTGTGTATTTATATAAATTTGTGTTAGTCTGAGAAATGGTTTAAATTGTGTTTATTGACGGATGTCAGCGTCCATGTGTGGCTGTTCAGTGTTGTTATCTGTTTTGTGTTCGCTTGGTTCAAAGAACCAGGATTGGTGTGGGGGCGGGGCCACGAGACGGGGGCGGGGCCACGAGACGGGGGCGGGGCCACGAGATAGACTTGAGAGAAACCTTTAACCCTAAAGCCAGACAGCACGAGGTGGAGGCAGCTCCTCTCTTTGTGGAGACTAAGGAAACAAGCCTTATAAACTAAACGGTGGACAGCGTTATAAGGTGAGTAGTGAGTGTTGACCAAGGGGTTAAAGAGTATGTCTCTAAACTTGTTATGCACCAGGGAGCCGGTTCCAACTGGAACACTTTGGTGATTTATTTTAAAAGACATTTACCATTGTTAAGTTAATGTAGTATTATATGTATATTATATGTTTATATGTTTAACAAACCTAACTTGAATGAACTTTTTTATTTAGTCTTGTGTTAGCTCTCTTCTTCTGGTAACTTAATGTGTGTGTGTGAGAGTGTGTGTGTGTGTGTGTGTGTATGTGTGTGTGTTAGTGTGTGTATGTGTGTGTGTGTGTGTGCGTGTGTGTGTGTGTGTGTGTGTGAGAGAGAGAGAGAGAGACACACCTGTGTGTCCTTTACCCTAATCATGTTGTATAACAGCCATAAAACATGGCTTTGATAAGCAGCCTCATATCTTAAGATGTATTAATCATTTATCAGACAGCTTCATACAAAGATACTGACAGTGAACACATGGGATTAAGGAGCAGGTAGGGGTCGGAGGTCATGAAGGAGCAGGAAGGGGTCCGAGGTCATTAAGGGGCATGTAGGGGTCAGAGGTCATTAAGGAGCATGTAGGGGACAGAGGTCATTATGGAGCAGGTATGGGTCAGAGGTCATTAAGGAGCAGGTAGGGGTCAGAGGTAATTTAGGAGCAGGAAGGGGTCCGAGGTCATTAAGGAGCAGGTAGGGGACAGAGGTCATTATGGAGCAGGTATGGGTCCGAGGTCATTAAGGAGCAGGTAGAGGTCAGAGGTCTGTAAGGACCTTTACCTCACTCACCCCACATCCTGCTTGGTAGTATAGTCCTCAGGGTTAACCTGAAGTGACTCACTAACCCCACATCCTGCTTGGTAGTATAGTCCTCAGGGTTAACCTGAAGTGACTCACTAACCCCACATCCTGCTTGGTAGTATAGTCCTCAGGGTTAACCTGAAGTGACTCACTAACCCCACATCCTGCTTGGTAGTATAGTCCTCAGGGTTAACCTGAAGTGACTCACTAACCCCACATCCTGCTTGGTAGTATAGTCCTCAGGGTTAACCTGAAGTGACTCACTAACCCCACATCCTGCTTGGTAGTATAGTCCTCAGGGTTAACCTGAAGTGACTCACTAACCCCACATCCTGCTTGGTAGTATAGTCCTCAGGGTTAACCTGAAGTGACTCACTAACCCCACATCCTGCTTGGTAGTATAGTCCTCAGGGAAGCAGCATGTGAGGCTCACAGCAGGAGTCACTGTGATAACTGAACTGAGATCAGTCTAAGCTTGGTATCTGAAACTGAAGAATTCTGCTATTCCCTGAATTCTGTCTTAACATCTCCGGTTAACCTGCAAATCCAGCTTCTTGAAATCGGCTGGGGTCTCCGGTCTGCTATGAATGAGGAGAGAGAGGAGGGTGATCCTACCTCTAAAAGCTCTCTGTCTGGGGAACATGGCCGCCAGAGCAGAGCTAACAGGTGAGAAGAGGATCTCTATGTCTGTGACTGTGGTCCATCTCAGAACTCAGCAGTGATGTATCAGGACACCATTGTTAGTGTCAGTAATAGCTGTGTGTGTATTGTGTTGAAGACCAGAGCAGAAGGAGAGAGCAGACTCCCCTGGACCCAGCTGTGTCTCCATGAAGAGTGACCGGTCTATGGAACTTCCTGCTATGTTTAAAGATGGGAATCAGTCTATTGAGAAGAGGTGAGGGTTGATCAGATTATAACAATTCAGCATCTATTGAACATCCATAAATCCTGGCTCTTGTTGTTCTAGAAGGATACAGGAGAGAGCAGACTCCCCTGGACCCACCTGTGTCTCCTTGAAGAGTGACCGGTCTATGGGTCTTCCTTTTCACTTTAAAGATGGGAATCAGTCTATTGAGAAAAGGTGAGGATTCATCTGAGATTAAAATGATACAGTATATATTGAACATCCAAAGATAGAGAGGAGAAATATAAATAAGAAATAATACAATTATACATAGAATTATTTGTATGTGTGTGTGTGTGTGTGTGTGTGTGTTCTCCACAGACGACACCAGGAGAGGTCAAAGGTTACCAGTGCTGGGTCTGTACAGCAGCATCAAACTAAGCTGATCAAGGTGTGTAAAAGTCCAACAAGACATTAGCCTTCAGCTCTACATGAACATTAAAAAGCATCTCTTGTGGTGCTCAGAGTCTCCAGGCTTCCCTCTTTAGGCCAGACGTGAATCAAGGACAGATGCTTCTGATGTCCTCAGCTCACAGGAAAGTTCTCATTCATGTTCTGTTCCAGAGGGCTGAGGAGAACGCACACGCTTTTCTAGACCAGGAGCTGAAGAAGCTCTGGAGGGTTCTCTTCCCACATGACCCACAAGGCTCAGAGAGTCAGAGGGAGGAGGAGGAGGAGGAGGAGGATGGGAAGAACGAGGAGCAGAGGAGGCGCGCCATAGAGGGAGTGACCGACATCACACTGCTCTGCCTTCTGGAGATGAACCAGGAGGAACTGGCCCACACACTGAGGAGTAGTAAGTCTTATTTAGAAAACATAGAAGAGACTCTTATTTAGAAAACAAAGAAGACTCTTATTTAGAAAACATAGTGTCACGAGAGAGGGAGTGGGTTGGACCCCGAACGCAGACGCCGACAAGTGGAGAGATACGAACGGCTTTATTTGCACCAAACACACACAAAGTCACAAGGGTACACGGGGAGGACGATCCGCGGAGTACCGGCGGGTAGTCCGGGACAGGGGGAGGAGTCTGTACCGGGGGTATCGGGTGCGGAGTACCGGCGGGTAGTCCGGGACAGGGGAAGGAGTCTGTACCGGGGGTATCGGGTGCGGAGTACCGGCAGGTAGTTGGCAGGCGATGGGTACCAGACGGGAGAACTACGTGCATAGTAGAGTAACGACCTCACGCTGGGGTAAAGGAAAGACAACGTATATATACCCCAGGTGAGGTGACGAACAAATTACACGGGGGAAATTGAGTCCAGGTGTGTGTGTGTGTGTGTGTGTGTGGCCAGCGCACGTGGCTTGGCCACGCCCCCTGCCAACCAACGTGATTGTTGACAGGAGCGTGTGTGCGCCACCAGCGCACGTGGCTAGGCCACGCCCCCTGCCAACCACCGTACCAGTGACAGTACCCCCCCTCAACGGGCGCCTCCTGGCGTCCAACCCGGCTTGAAGGGGTGTTCCTGGTGGCAGTTGAGGGAAAAGAACAGATCCCGACTGTAGCGGCGCGGGGGCCAACCCCGCCCATTGTCACATTGTCATTAACATTACACTATCATAACATGTCATTA
>JANIIK010001048.1:0-23042 GCA_027704905.1 Muraenolepis orangiensis
GAAAGGGATTATTGAGATTAAAACCACTTAAAACCACTTAAAACCACTTAAAACCACCATTAAAACCACCATTAAAACCACCGAAAACCACTTAACCCTGTAAGGCCATCAGTTGCAAAGTTACAACAACACTTTTATCTAGTTAAAAAAAAGTCTGTACATTTATTTTTATTTTCTTTTAACCCATTTCCATAGTCAATGGGTCCTGTTGTTCAGCCTCCCGATGCTATTGGATAGTACATCTGTTCATAGGTCCGCCCTCTGGCCTCCAAGTCACACAACTGACTAATCTCCATGCCAGCAACACCTCTTTGTTTCATTGGACTGGATTCACAGTCTTTACTAGCATTTTGAATAAGAAATATAAGTTTAACAAATGATAACAGCGCTGTAGGTAAGATTTAACAGACAATATTGGAGTGTAATTTGTAGCCTGGTCCAGTATTGTCCAGTATTTATTCTAATTGAAGAACAAGTATTCACAAATATGAATAGACTAGGGAAAAACCCAGTTGTGGTGTTTCCTGGTATAATACCCAGTTGTTACTGGACTTCCTACTGAAGTGGTGCTGTTACTAATGGTTCACAATCCAAATGTTGTGTAGTTTAGAAAATAAAATATTAAAATAGGCTCCCTCCTATAGCCTGCTCCAAGATCATATGTTTTGTATATTGTTATGACTTTAATATTCCAGTATTGTGTATATTGTATTGTAGTACATGTTACTATTGAACCTACAGATATGTTTTGTATAATATTATAACTTTAATATTCTAGTATTATGTATATTGTGGCTTAAAATGTGATTTGTGAACTTACAGAGATGTATTGTACATTAAAAATGTAACATACACCTTATATAATGATGGCAACAACATCTTATATAAGTTACGTTATTCCTCTGAAATTAATAATTTAGGCGTCTGAAATTTACTTTTATGGATATAAATCAAGATTCAAGAGATGAATTTGTACAATTGAATGCTTTCTCCCCATTCCCTCCTAAAGTATGCATTTCAAGAACACAAAATACATGTTTTGAATTGTACATAAAACATATAAAAGCATTTTAAAGTGCCAGTAGTGCACCAGCATCATGAATACAGTGCAGTACAGTAACTGTAATGAGTCCAGAAAGTCCAGCAAAGTATGACAGAATAATGTTAATGACATGTTATGATAGTGTAATGTTAATGACATGTTATGATAGTGTAATGTTAATGGCATGTTATGATAGTGTAATGTTAATGACAATGTTATGATAGTGTAATGTTAATGACATGTTATGATAGTATTATGTTAATGACATGTTATGATAGTGTATTGTTAATGACAATGTTATGATAGTGTAATGTTAATGACAATGTTATGATAGTGTAATGCTAATGACATGTTATGACAGTGTAATGTTACTGACAATGTTATGAAAGTGTCATGTTAATGACAATGTTATGATAGTGTAATGTTAATGACATGTTATGATAGTGTAATGTTAATGACAATGTTATGATAGTGTAATGTTAATGACATGTTATGACAGTGTAATGTTACTGACAATGTTATGAAAGTGTCATGTTAATGACAATGTTATGATAGTGTAATGTTAATGACATGTTATGATAGTGTAATGTTAATGACAATGTTATGATAGTGTAATGTTAATGACATGTTATGACAGTGTAATGTTAATGACAATGTTATGATAGTGTAATGTTAATGACAATGTTATGATAGTGTAATGTTAATGACAATGTTATGACAGTGTAATGTTACTGACATGTTATGATAGTGGCAGCACTCCTAGCAGTTCAGTAGGTCACTGTCTGTGGATATAAACTATCCTTAAACCTGGTAGTCCTTGTACAAATGCTGCAGAACCTGCGACCAGACGGTAGGGGGAGAAGAGATGGTGTCCAGGGTGGTTGTGGTCCTAGTGATGGAGATGGTCACCTGGTTCTAAAGATCTCCTCAATGCATGGAATCAGTTGAATGTCTTCTGATATCTAACCCTCTGCTGTAAGTGTTTGCTCATTGAGTCCAACTGACCTGAGAGTCTCCAGTGTACAGTGTGGACTCCCCAGTCCAGCAGAGAGCAGCTTCACTCCTGAATCCTGCAGGTCGTTGGTACTCAGGTCCAGCTCTCTCAGACTGGAGGAGTTGGAGCTGAGAACTGAGGCCAGAGCTTTACAGCATCTCTCTGACAGACGACAGCCATTCAGCCTTCACACAACATCAACAGGAACATGTTAGGAACTGGGTTGAAAGGGATTATTGAGATTAAAACCACTTAAAACCACATAATACCACCATTAAAACACAGTCTTTCCTAGCATTAAGAAATATAAGTTTAACAAATGATAACAGCGCTGTTGGTATGATTTAACAGCCCATATTGGAGTGTAATTTGTAGCCAGGTCCAGTATTGTCCAGTATTAATTCAAATTGAAAAACAAGTATTCACAAATATGAATAGGCTAGGGAAAAACCCAGTTGTGGTGTTTCCTGGTATAATACCCAGTTGTTACTGGACTTCCTACTGAAGTGGTGCTGTTACTAATGGTTCACAATCCAAATGTTGTGTAGTTTAGAAAATAAAATATTAAAATAGGCTCCCTCCTTTTGCCTGCTCCCGCTCATATTTTTTGAATATTATATAACTTTAATATTGTAGTATAATATATATTGAAATACATGTTATTATTTAACCTACAGATATTTTTCGTATATTATCTACCTTTTATATATTAGTATTATGTATATTGAGTATTAAAATATGTCATTTGTGAAACTACAGAGATGTATTGGATATTATTATAACTTCCATATTCTAGTATAATGTATATTGTGTATTAAAATACATGTGATTAGTGAACCTACAGAGATGTTTTGGAGGCTTTGACCACTGGCAGCAGCCTCAGAAGACCCTCCTCTGAAGCAGAGTATTTCTTCAGGTCAAACACGTCCAGCTCCTCTTCTGATGACAGTAAGATGAAGACCAGAGCTGACCACTGAGCGGGAGAGAGATCTTCTCTGGAGAGACTTCCTGATGTCAGGTACTGATGGATCTCCTCCACCAGAGAACGGTCGTTCAGCTCATTCAGACAGTGGAACAGATTGATGCTTCTTTCTGGAGAGAGATTTCCACTTATCTTCTCCTTGATGTAAGACACTGTTTGCTCATTGGTCTGTGAGCTACTTCCTGTCTGTCTCAGCAGACCTGGTAGGAGAATCTGATTGGTCTCCAGAGAGAGGCCCAGGAGGAAGCGGAGGAACAAGTCTAGGTGTCCGTTCCCACTCTGTAAGGCCTTGTCCATAGCACTCTGGTAGAGGAGATGGACCTCTCTTTTCTTTCCAACAAGAAAAGACCACATTGTTCGCGGTTGTTCTTCTGACAGCAGATTGACACCAGTGTCCATGAAGGACAAGAAGACATAAAGAGCAGCCAGAAACTCCTGGAGGCTCAGATGGACAAAGCAGAACACCTTGTCCTGGTACAGCCCACACTCCTCTTTAAAGATCTGGGTGAACACTCCTGAGTACACTGAGGCTGCTTTGATATCCATGTCACTCTCTGCCAGGTCTGCCTCGTAGAAGATCAGGTTGCCTTTCTCCAGCTGGTTAAAAGCCAGTTTTCCCAGAGAAAAGATGATCTTCCAGCTCTTTGAACTCCAGACTGTATCTTTTTCAACTCTCCCCTGGTACTTCCAGTCCCCCTGTATGGACTGAACCTTCAGGAAGTGGATGTACATCTGAGTCAGAGTGTTGGGCATCTCTTTTCCGGTTGTTTTGAAGAAGTCCTCCAGAACTGTAGCACTGATCCAACAGAAGACTGGGATGTGACACATGATGTGGAGGCTTCGTGATTTCTTGATGTGGGAGATGATTGTGCTGGCCAGAGTCTCATTTATGAATCTCTTCCTGAAGTACTCCACCTTCTGTGGGTCGGTGAACCCTCTCACCTCTGTCACCATGCCAATACACTCAGCAGGGATCTGATTGGCTGCCGCAGGGCGTGTGGTTATCCAGATGCGAGCGGAGGGAAGCAGGTCGCCCTTGATGAGGTTTGTCAGCAGCACGTCCACCGAGGTCGACTTTGTGACATCGGTCCAGATCGGATTTTTCTTGAAGTCCAGAGGAAGTCGACACTCATCCAGACCGTCCAAGATGAAGACCACTTGGAACAGGTCGTATCTGAGGATTCCTTTGGTTTGAATAAAGAAGTGATGAAGAAGTTCCATCAAGCTAAACTCTTTCTCTTTCAGTAAATTCAGCTCTCTGAAAGTGAAGGGAAGCGTGAAGTGGATGTCATGGTTGGCTTTGCCTTCAGCCCAGTCCAGAGTGAACTTGTGTGTTAAGATGGTTTTACCAATGCCCGCCACTCCAGTTGTCATAATGGTTCTGCTTGGTTGATCTTGTCCAGGTAAGGGTTTAAAGATGTCTTCAAGTTTGATTTGTGTTTCCTCCTTGGCTGGTTTCCTTGAAGCTGTTTCAATCAGTCTGACCTCATGTTCCTTGTTGACCTCTCCACTGACTCTCTCTGTGATGAAGAGCTCTGTGTAGAAGTCATTCAAATCTGTTGACTGTCCTGCTTTAGCGATTCCCTCAAACACACGCCTGAACTTCTGCATCAGATGAGACTTGATGTTATGTTGGCACTGGACTGCAGCAGTTCCTAAATGAGAGAACCCAGAAGACAGGTCTTATACGTGATATTGACACAACAATATGATTGGTGTAATGACAGTACTATAATACATTATAATTAACTATTACTATACTATTACTATTACTGAATTGATATGCTGATATAACAAGATAGTGTTGCATCTCTTCAGGTATGTTGACAGGCTGTTGATCTACAGTATATTGTGTAACATTCTTTAACCTAATAGACCCACAATAATATATTATATATATATATATATATATGTATATATATATATATATATATATATATATATAATCTATAGCAATAACCCTAAATATCTGGATTAAACCACTAAAGCTGAAAGCCCCTACAATAACCCTACATATCTGCCCTTGGATGAAACCACTCAACCTGAAAGCCTCACATTAACCCTACACATCTGGATCAAACCATTTGACCTCCAAGAGGAGATTTATCTGGAAAAGATAGAAATGTAGAAATATTTTAAACAAGTCTCTGTTTGAGTCTCTTCTGTTTTTTAAATAAGAGTCTCTTCTATGTTTTCTAAATAAGAGTCTCTTCTATGTTTTCTAAATAAGAGTCTCTTCTATGTGTTCTAAATAAGAGTCTCTTCTATGTTTTCTAAATAAGAGTCTCTTCTATGTGTTCTAAATAAGAGTCTCTTCTATGTTTTCTAAATAAGAGTCTCTTCTATGTGTTCTAAATAAGAGTCTCTTCTATGTTTACTAAATAAGAGTCTCTTCTATGTGTTTTCTAAATAAGAGTCTCCTCTATGTTTTCTAAATAAGAGTCTCTTCTATGTTTTCTAAATAAGAGTCTCTTCTATGTTTTCTAAATAAGAGTCTCTTCTATGTTTACTAAATAAGAGTCTCTTCTATGTGTTTTCTAAATAAGAGTCTCCTCTATGTGTTCTAAATAAGAGTCTCTTCTATGTTTTCTAAATAAGAGTCTCTTCTATGTGTTCTAAATAAGAGTCTCTTCTATGTTTACTAAATAAGAGTCTCTTCTATGTGTTTTCTAAATAAGAGTCTCCTCTATGTGTTCTAAATAAGAGTCTCTTCTATGTTTTCTAAATAAGAGTCTCTTCTATGTGTTCTAAATAAGAGTCTCTTCTATGTTTTCTAAATAAGAGTCTCTTCTATGTGTTCTAAATAAGAGTCTCTTCTATGTTTACTAAATAAGAGTCTCTTCTATGTGTTTTCTAAATAAGAGTCTCCTCTATGTTTTCTAAATAAGAGTCTCTTCTATGTTTTCTAAATAAGAGTCTCTTCTATGTTTTCTAAATAAGAGTCTCTTCTATGTTTTCTAAATAAGAGTCTCTTACCACTCCTCAGTATGTCGGCCAGTTCCTCCTGGTTCATCTCCAGAAGGCAGAGCAGTGTGATGTCTGTCACTCCCTCTATGGCGCGCCTCCTCTGCTCCTCGTTCTTCCCATCCTCCTCCTCCTCCCTCTGACTCTCTGAGCCTTGTGGGTCATGTGGGAAGAGAAACCTCCAGAGCTTCTTCAGCTCCTGGTCTAGAAAAGCGTGTGCGTTCTCCTCAGCCCTCTGGAACAGAACATGAATGAGAACTTTCCTGTGAGCTGAGGACATCAGAAGCATCTGTCCTTGATTCACGTCTGGTCTAAAGAGGGAAGCCTGGAGACTCTGAGCACCACAAGAGATGCTTTTTATTGTTCATGTAGAGCTGAAGGCTAATGTCTTGTTGGACTTTTACACACCTTGATCAACTCTGTTTGATGCTGCTGTACAGACCCAGCACTGGTAACCTTTGACCTCTCCTGGTGTCGACTGTGGAGAACACACACACATACACACACACACACACACACACACACAAACGTATGATTGTATTATTTCTCCTGAAGTCAAAACATCAGTATTAGCAGAGTCTGGTAGCAACCAAGTGGTCAGTTTTCATCACCTGTTTGAAACTCCTCCCTCTCTCTCTATCTATGGATGTTCAATATATACGGTATATTAATAATCTCAGATGCATCCTCACCTCTTCTCAATAGACGATGATGATTCCCATCTTTAAATGACACACTGTAGAACACACACACACACACACACACACACACACGCACACACACATATACACACACACTGTCTGTTTGAAACTCCTACCTCTCCTCTCTGGAGGTGCGTCCGTCTTTAAAGGTAGAAGGTAGTTCCATAGACCAGTCACTCTTCATGGAGACACAGCTGGGTCCAGGGGAGTCTGCTCTCTCCTTCTGCTCTGGTCTTCAACACAACACACACAAAGCTTTTACTGACACTAGCGATGGTGTCCTGATACATCACACGACACACACACACACACACACACTCTCTCTTTCTGAATCTCCTACCTCTCCACTCTATTTATGGATGTTAAATAGATACTGTATAATTATAATCTCAGCTGACTCCTCACCTCTTCTTAATAGACTGATTCCCATGTTTAAACTTAAGAGGTGGATCCATAGACCAGTCACTCTTCATGGACACACAGCTGGGTCCAGGGGAGTCTCCTCTCTCCGGTATCCTTCTAGAACAACAAGAGCCAGGATTTATGGGTGTTCAATAGATGCTGAATTGTTATAATCTGATCAACCCTCACCTCTTCTCAATAGACTGATCACCATCTTTAAACTGAACAGGATGTTCCATAGACCGGTCACTCTTCATGGAGACACAGCTGGGTCCAGGAGAGTCTGCTCTCTCCTTCTGCTCTGGGCTTCAACACAACACACACACAGCTTTTACTGACACTAACGATGGTGTCCTGATACATCACTGCTGAGTTCTGAGATGGACCACAGTCACAGACACTTAGAGATCCTCTTCTCACCTGTTAGCTCTGCTCTGGTGGCCATGGTCCCCAGACAGAGAGCTTTTAGAGGTAGGATCCCCCTCCTCTCTCTCCTCATTCATAGCAGACCGGAGACCCAGCCGGTTTCAAGAAGCTGGATTTGCAGGTTAACCGGAGATGTTAAGACAGAATTCAGGGAATAGCAGAATCTTCAGTTTCAGATACCAAGCTGAGACTGATCTCAGTTCAGTTATCACGGTGACTCCTGCTGTGAGCCTCACATGCTGCTTCCCTGAGGACTATACTACCAAGCAGGATGTGGGGTTAGTGAGTCACTTCAGGTTAACCCTGAGGACTATACTACCAAGCGGGATGTGGGGTTAGTCAGGTTAATGCTGAGGATTATAATCAGGATTTGGGGTTACTGAGGTAAAGGTCCTTAATGACCTCTAACCCCTACCTGCTCCTTAATGACATCTAACCCTTATCTGTTATTTAATGACCTCTGACCCCTATCTGCTTTTTAATCACCGCTGACCCTTTCCTGCTCCTTAATGACCTCTGACCCCTATCTGCTTTTTAATCACCGCTGACCCTTTCCTGCTCCTTAATGACCTCTGACCCCTACCTGCTCCTGAATGACCTCTGACCCCTACCGGCTCTTTAATCACATTCACTGTCAGTATCTTTGTATGAAGCTGTCTGATAAATGATTAATACATCTTAAGATATGAGGCTGCTTATCAAAGCCATGTTTTATTAATATCTGTTATTGCACCACTAGGGGGCATGAATACACCACTGATGTCTCTCACACACACACACACACACACACACACACACACACACACACACACACACACACACACACACACACACACACACACACACAGTGAGATAAAATAAACCAAACATTTTCATTAACAGTTGAAAACGTACAAGACAATGAACTCAGAATGTGATGAAATGTAATAACCAGAATGTTCAGACAAAGGGAGAATTATTGAGAGGTTTACTGAGAACTGCACGAGGCCAAGTCACGTGAGACAGCACGGGCGTACTGGAAGGTTCCAGAATGAACCAGTTTGGTGAGGGAGGCGCCATGACAGTCGTATATAACATTGCGTGAGACTAAGGAGGGGATCTCAACTCCGGGGTTTTGTTTGTTTTGTATGTTGATTCAGTATTGAGCAAACTTTGTATCAGGTCAATCATTGGCTAAATAAATATAGTTTGTTTAAATACCGCTTCTGCGTCGAACGTAATCCGGCTCCTGTAGTGCGCACAGCCCTATGGGCGCTCGACGGGGATATAGACAACTTATATAGATTTGTTTTATATAGTTTGAACACAACAACACACACACACACACACACACACACACACATCACGTCTTTTAAAATAAATCACCAAAGTGTTCCAGTTGGAACCGGCTCCCTGGTGCATAACAAGTTTAGAGACATACTCTTTAACCCCTTGGTCAACACTCACTACTCACCTTATAACGCTGTCCACCGTTTAGTTTATAAGGCTTGTTTCCTTAGTCTCCACAAAGAGAGGAGCTGCCTCCACCTCGTGCGTTGCTTCACTCCCTCTCCATCCCAGACAGGAGGGCCCTACAGGACCTCCACTAACAACACTTCACTTGGTTTGATGTTTGTCTGTTTCATTTCCAAAGAGCTAAAGGTTCTTCTTTGTGTCTTTGTGCTCAGCTCAGCCACTTCAGACGGATCTCAAATCAGTCCCACTGACGACCGCTTCCTAAACAAGTTGAATCTTTCTTCCTCCTCCTCCCTCTCCCTCCCTCCCTCTATCCTCCTCCCTCCCGCCCCATCTCTCTCCCTCCCTGTCCTCCTCCCTCCTTCCCTCACCACCTCTCTCCCTCCTCCTTCCTCTCCCTCCCTCCCTCTCTCCTCCTCCCTCCTTCTCCTTCCCTCACCATCTCTCTCCCTCCTCCTCCTCCCTCTCCCTCCCTCTCTCCTCCTCCCTCCTTCTCCTTCCCTCACCACCTCTCTCCCTCCTTCTCCTCCCTCTCCCTCCCTCCCTCTATCCTCCTCCCTCCTTCTCCTCCCTCCCCCACATCTCTCCTCCTCACCCAAAGACAAACTCCAGCTCCCCAGAACTGTGTTGAAAGTCAAGCCTCAGTGAGGCGGCGTGTTGGGACTCAGAGTCTCCCTTGGGACAACAAGTGA
This sequence comes from Muraenolepis orangiensis, assembly GCA_027704905.1. Lineage (NCBI taxonomy): Eukaryota > Metazoa > Chordata > Actinopteri > Gadiformes > Muraenolepididae > Muraenolepis > Muraenolepis orangiensis. The sequence goes on from JANIIK010001048.1 coordinate 9,659, forward strand.
GTCTCTGAGTCATTCAGTCACCGTGGTGACAGGATGAATACGCTTCATCAAACCTTGGATCAACCCTTCATTAAGTCTTGGGTTGGCTCTCTTCTTCTGGTCACTTCAACATTCAACATGTTTTATGAGCCATTTTAAACCAGTTCAACAGAATGCTTCCTCCCCATTCCCTCCTGCAGTGTGTGTGTGTGTGTGTGTGTGTGTGTGTGTGTGTGTGTGTGTTAGAGAGAGAGATGTGTGTGTCTGTTAGAGCGTTGGGCCCTCCCCACTTCTCTCTCTCCTTCTCTTCTCTCCCCACCTCCCTGCCTCTATCCTCCTCCCTCCCTCCCTCAACACCTCTCTCCCTCCTCCTCCTCCTCCTCCCTCCTTCTCCTTCTCCTTCTCCCTCCCTCACCACCTCTCTCCCTCCTCCTCCTCCCTCCCTCCCTCCCCACTTCTCTTCCTCTTCCTCCTCCTCCCTCCTTCTCCTTCTCCCTCCCTCCCTCACCACCTCTCTTCCTCCTAGAGATGTGTGTGTGTGTGTGTGTGTGAGATATGTGTGTGTCTGTGCTACAGAGAGGTGTGTGTGTGTGTTTAGAGATGTGTGTGTGTGTTGTAACAGAGAGATGTATGTGTGTGTGTGTGTGTTGAGCACCAGTCCAAACACCTACACCACACACACACCTGTGTCTCCTTTACCCTAATCATGTTGGCCTTAAGGTGGTGGATTCAGCGCCCCCTAGTGGTGCAATAACAGATATTAATAAAACATGGCTTTGATAAGCAGTCTCATATCTTAAGATGTATTAATCATTTATCAGACAGCTTCATACAAAGATACTGACAGTGAACACATGTAAGTGTGTGTGTATGTACATAAATGTGTGTGTGTGTGTACTTCTTTATGTTTGTGTGTGTGTGTGTGTGTGTGTGTGTGTGTGTGTGTGTGTGTGTGTGTGTGTGTGTGTCCAAGGCCAAACGCATCATAAAGACATTGCCCTACAGCCACGAACTGTACTCACTGTTACCGTCAGTCAGGCGATACCTCAGTATCAAGTGGTATCAAATAGACTCAGAGATAGCTTCCACAGTCAGGCCATCAGGCTGCTGAACAAGGGCGTATAGCATATAACAATGTATATTTTGTTACATTGATTTATATATACATATTGCTCTTTTTCTGTGCCGATATATTGCATTTTATAAATTGCATTTTTATTCTATTGTTTTTATTCTATTTTTTATCTATTTTTATCTTATTTTTATAACTGCTGTCTGTTGTTGGGTTTTGCACATAATATTTTCACTCACTGCTTTATACTTGTGTAAACAAGTTGTGAAGAGACAATAGACTTGACTTGACGTGTGTGTGTGTGTGTGTGTGTGTTTCGATGAGTGTGTGTGTGTGTGTGTGTGTGTGTGTGTGTGTGTGTGTGTGTGTGTTTCTATGAGTGTGTGTGTGTGTGTGTGTGTGTGTGTGTGTGTGTGTGTGTGTGTGTGTGTTTCTATGAGTGTGTGTGTGTGTGTGTTTCTATGAGTGTGTGTGTGTTTGCACTTCTATATATGTGTGGGTGTGGTCATGCATGCGTGTGTATTTCTATTGTCCTCATTGTGTCCAAGTGGTTGTACTTTCCTTCAGCTACAAGGCCGTCCTTGTTTAAAGACATCATCTTTTATCTGGACTCTACCAATGGTTTCACACGCCATACACGACATGAGAGAGTAGGGTTCATGTTCTGTATTTATTAAGAGATATAGTCCTGAATAAGCACACCTATCAAATTAAACCAATCACATCCGTCGGGTATTTCCATATAACTGGACACAATGGGCTCTGGATCACAGGAAGATCATTATTAAAGAACACTATTCATATTGGAAGGTTTTCATGTAATGTTGTTTTATTCACCCTTTAAACCCGCAGCATGACTGTAATGACACGTAGATAATGTGTCCAGCTTTAATATAACTGCTTGTATCTAATATATATATATGATATTATTAGAGCTGCGTGGTGTTGTAATGCTCTAGTGTCGCCAGCAGGGAGCAGCAGAACACAGCGATATACAGATATTAAAATACGAGTAAGAACCGTGAAGGGATTGGGTCATCGATTAAGAGCAGAGGTCGCTGTGAACCTTTGAGATAAAGAACAATGAACACATGAATGAACAATTGACTAAGAGCTCAATATGTAAGTAAATAACTAAATAATGAAACTGTTGCATGAACTAAACATCTAGACATCTCCACCTCAGCCTCCAGTGGTTACCTGTGTGTTTAACTGTGAGTGTGTGTGTGTGTGTGCGTGTGTGTGTGTGTGTGTGTGTGTGTGTGTTTGTGTGTGTGTCAGCATCATAAAATATATTGCCCACCCCAGCCACGAACTGTACTCACTGTTACCGTCAGTCAGGCGATACCTCAGTATCAAGTGGTATCAAATAGACTCAGAGACAGCTTCACAGTCAGGCCATCAGGCTGCTGAACAAGGGCCTATAGCATATAACAATGTATATTTTATTACATTGATTTATATATACATATTACTCTTTTCTGTGCCGATATATTGCATTTTATAAACTTTTTATTCGATTGTTTTTATTTTATTTTTATAACTGCTGTCTGTCGTCGGGTTTTGCACATAATATTTTCACTCACTGCTTTATACACTTTATATACTTAATAAACTTGACTTGACTTGACTTACCAGTCTATTCAATTCAACAGAGCTTTATTGGCATGGGAAGCACACATTCACATCACAAAAGTAACAAAGAACTACAAAAGCCTAAACCAAAAGAGTTAAACACTATCTATCTATCTATCTATCTATCTATCTATCAATCTATCTATCTATCTATCTATCTATCTATCTATCTATCTATCTATCTATCTATCTATCTATCTATCTATCTATCTATCTATCTATCTATCTATCTATCTATCTATCTATCTATCTATCTATCTATCTAGTACCAGTGTTTTTCACTAGAGCACACCCTCTCTCTCTCTCTCTGTCACACACACACACTCTTCCTGTGGGTTTTTCCGTTGCTATAGTTTCACCGTTCTGTTGCTTGTGGTTTCCTGTATGTGTGTGTGTGTGCCTGCATGTGTCTCTGTATGTGTGTGTGTGTGCTTACAACCAAACCAATACAGGAACCCATTCTCACGTATAAACATATAAACACACACACACGCAGGCACACACACACACACACACACACATAGACACACGCAGGCACAGGCACACACACACACACACACATAGACACACGCAGGCACACACACACACACACACACACACACACACACACACACACACACACACACACACACACACACACACACACACACACACACACACACACACACACACACACACACACACACACACACACACACACACACACACACACACACACACACACACACACACACACACACACAGGCAGTATATCTCAGGAGGTAGAGCGGTCGCCTCACAACCGGCAGGTCGCTGGTTCGATCCCCGCCGGCTCCTCCTATCAAAAGCTGTGAAGGTGTCCTTGAGCTAGACCCCCTAACCCTAACTGCTCCTGACCTGCTGGCTGTCTCCTTGATGGCTGACTCCTCCGTTGGTGAGTGGATGAGTGGATGAATGGTGAATGTGAGGCATGACTTGTAAAGAGCTTTGAGTAACCATTGGTTAGAAAATAGCTCTATAAATGTCCATTTACCACTCACACACACAGTGAGAACTGGAACAAATGTGCCATTGGTAACAGTTGTGTGTAACAGTTGGTTGATGTGACAACCAGACAGACAGTTACAATGTACTGTAGATATATATATAAATATATATATATATATATATATATATAGTCTCACACAGACACACACACAGACAAGAGACAGAGCTTTAAAAGGAGAGTCAGAGGTCATTAGGAGCAGGTAGGGGTCAGAGGTCATTAAGGAGCATGTCATTACAGTCATTTAGCAGACGCTTTTATCCGAAGAGACTTACAATAGTGTGTTTCAACAAAGGAAGGAAAGAGAACAACTCGTCACCAGAAGTCAAAAGTGCATTTCATTTCTAACACGTCTCCAATAACTGAACCAGCGCTCAGGTAGAAGTACAATAATTCAGACTAAAGTGTAAGGGACAAAGTACAATAAGTTGGCAAACAATATGCAACAATATTGTAGTGTATTTGTATACTCTTATTATAATCTAAACACTGTCTTATGGTCCTCTATACATAGCAGTAGGTGGTGTAGTGTATGTTTATACCCTTATTATAATCTAAACACTGTCTTATGGTCCTCTATACATAGCAGCAGATGGCTACATCATAATCTTCTGGTGAAGCCCAAGGCCCACTAGGTCATAGAGATGTGTTGAGATGTTCCAGTTATCGGCTGGTGTCCCTGTAGGCCCTTATAAGGGTACCTTTAGGGTGCCTTCAACGGTGTCCTATGGACGTACCGTGAGCCATAGCCGTAGGGAGTCGTGCCGTGGGGAACGTTTGACTGATAAGAATGAAGTGATGTCCAAGCCACGGAATGTGGGAGAACGTATATACTGGGTAAGAAGGAGAGGATCTTCAGTCTGAGAATTGGCACGGCAGACTCCATCTTGCTGCAGTTGATTATTGTTATCCGGACCTCTGCAATCGATTCATATCCATCCGAGTAGAAATGATTATACAATACTATTAGTATATTATATATATATAGTATATTATATATATATATAGGATATTAGTATAGCCCTTAGTCATAGTTACAGGGTGGCTTTACATCTGATGATGAAACCAGAATCACATCTGGTTCTCCTTCCAGTCCGTTTGGTCACTTATTGGATAGAGAGAAATGGGGCTTTGATTTAGTCAATGTATATACTCTTTAGTGTATTGTTATGATGGTTATTATGAATATTATTGATGGTTGTTGGTTATCGTTTCCATCCCCCTCTCTGTGTTAAGGTTATTTTTCGGCTTCGTCCCAAGCAGCAAAACAGGTTATTTGAAGCCAAACCAGGTTTGACTTGGGTTGTATTTTGGTGTTCAACAAACGCTCATCAAACTGGTTTCTTGACCCCAACAGAAGGAACTCTAAAAGTAACGTTTGTTAAACGTTCTAATGGGTGTTGAACGCAACGTTTAAAAACCAACGCATCTGACACCGATTCTGAATCGGTGTCAACTTATACCAACTGTTACTAACCAGAACACAATGTGAATGACACGGTCTAAACAGGTGTGAAACCCACCGTTCAATAAGGATCGTATCGGAGACCTATTTCACACGTTTAACGGAGGTGCTGGTGTGGGGTCATTTAACACCCAATACCGACGTGTTGGAAACGTTTCATAAACCTGTTTCCTCCACATGTGGACAGATGCTTAAGCAATGGCATGATGTCTAATGGACAGCACCAGGTCCATCTTGTGAGTTCTGATGAACAGATCACAGATGAACACTCTTGTTGGTGCAGATAGAATAGAACTAGAGGTGATCACACTGGGCTGTTGCAAAGGGCTTGGTGATTAAGGAGCATTTGGTTAGAAATGTTCTTTTAGAGTCTAAAGTTATTGTAGCTACCCAGTATAGACCTAGCTACACCGAGCTGACCGTGAAATAAGACATTCATCCATACAACACTTTAGATAAGATACATATTTACATTTGGATTGTTTGTTTTGGTAGTATTTATTGTTTTTGATAGTTAACGTTTGTTTTATAAGTCAGACAGATATTTAGTTGTATATCTATTATAGTAAATACATTTCCAAGCTATGACCACCTGATGGCGGTTTGGGGTTTGATTGAGCCTTCAATTGACTAAATGGTTGGGGTCTCCAGAGCCAAGAGCCTCCAGAGCGTCCATCCACGGTAGGTTATGGTCTGAGCTGCTCTGTAGTAACAGAGGGTGGGATGCCATTGCATTTACAGAAGGCTGCACTAAAGGACTCAGCACCCTTTAAATACACCAGTGACCTACAGCAACTCAGTTTTCCCCATGGTATGGTACACATAACCACTATAAAACATTTAGCCAAACAAGAGCCTTACTAGTTTATAACTTAAAGCAGTAACCTGTTTTAAGCCGTCTCACGTGTCGTGTTAGACTGTCCCTTTAATCGATAGCCTGTGTGGTGGTCTGTGTTGGGTTAGGGTTAGGGTTAGGGTTAGGGTTAGGGTTAGGGTTAGGGTTAGGGTTAGGGTTAGGGTTAGGGTTAGGGTTAGGGTTAGGGTTAGGGTTAGGGTTAGGGTTAGGGTTAGGGTTAGGGTTAGGGTTAGGGTTAGGGCCTGTGTGTGGTGGTCTGTGTTGGGCTGTTACTTCACTACATGGACACTGCTTTGACAACTAGGGTCAACTTGGAAATTGTCCAGTTGTGATAGACATGGTTCATCACTGGTGTACTGTGTGTACTGTGTGTACTGTCTGTGTGTACTGTGTGTACTGTGTGTCTGTAATGTGTGTGTGTCTGTCTGTACTGTGTGTGTTTGTACTGTGTGTACTGTGTGTAATGTGTGTATGTATATATGTGTGTACTGTGTGTGTTTGTACTGTGTGTACTGTGTGTACTGTGTGTAAGTGTATATATGTGTGTACTGTGTGTACTGTGTAATGTGTGTGTGTATATATGTGTGTACTGTGTGTACTTTGTGTCTGTAATGTATGTGTGTGTGTGTCTGTACTGTGTATGTGTCACAAACCGCCCTCCTCTTCATCACTAATCACCCTCCTCTTCATCACTAACAACCCTCCTTTTCATCACTAACCACCCTCCTCTTCATCACTAACCACCCTCCTCTTCGTCACTCATCTTCATCACTTACCACCCTCATCTTCATCACCCACCACCCTCATCTTCATCACTAACAACCCTCCTCTTCATCACTTACCACCCTCCTCTTTGTTACCCACCACCCTCCTCTTCATCACTAATCACCCTCCTCTTCATCACTCACCACCCTCCTCTTTATCACTGACCACCCTCCTCTTCATCACTCAAGACCCTCCTCTTCATCACTCACCACCCTCTTCTTCATCACTAACCACCCTCCTCTTCGTTACTCCTCTTCATCACTCACCACCCTCCTCTTCATAACTAACCACCCTCCTCTTCATCACTCACCGCCCTCCTCTTCATCACTAACCACTCTCCTCTTCATCACTCACCACCCTCCTCTTCATCACTAACCACCCTCCTCCTCATCACTAACCACCCTCCTCTTCATCACTCACCACCCTCCTCTTTATCACTGACCACCCTCCTCTTCATAACTCAACACCCTCCTCTTCATCACTCACCACCCTCTTCTTCATCACTAACCACCCTCCTCTTCGTTACTCCTCTTCATCACTCACCACCCTCCTCTTCATCACTAACCACCCTCCTCTTCATCACTCACCGCCCTCCTCTTCATCACTAACCACTCTCCTCTTCATCACTCACCACCCTCCTCTTTATCACTCACCACCCTCCTCTTCATAACTCACCACCCTCCTCTTCATCACTCACCACCCTCCTCTTCATCACTCACCGCCCTCCTCTTCATCACTAACCACCATGTGTGTGTGTGTATAAGTTGTCAAGTGGTCCAAACCCAATAAGTCTGACTACGGTATTGATTCCAATCACCCAATGGATCAATAGGTTGAGCTCTCAGTCCCAGAGTTGTGTCCCCACGTCTCAAGGCGTGTGGAGAGAAGTCCGACTCACTTCCAAGAGCAGCCCCCTCTTCATCAGTGGATCACCAAACAGGCGTCACGTACCCAACCCATACCAACAGCCGGCGGCCCGTGGCCCATCTCCGTCCTTATGGGTAGGGGAACGGCCCGGGTTCTCAGAGGGTCGCACAGGGAGTCTGGGTCGCTAGCAGTAAACACCTCCACCTTCAGAAAGCCCAAATCCACTTCTGGCTGGCCTTCTCCAGGTGGCTTCTTTGAGGGAGAGGAGTAGGAGAGACACACCTCTGCTCTACCGTGACCAGATGGTGGCCACAGATGGCCACAACAACCATTGGGCTCTTACTACACCAGAGGGCTTTACCATCACATTTAGCTCCTTTTGAAAAGGACAACACATCATGTTCACCTCACTGGATTATGGAACACAACGTCATGAACACCAATCCAACATCATACTTTAATAACACTTCAAAAAAGGATTTAAAGGAAACAATCCCATGTGATTAATAATGCTTCAAAGAATCAAAGGAAACAACATGAACATGTGATATTTAGCTGGTCAGACCATGAAAGAACATCCAATGCATGACTCCCTTTCAGCTCTGAGAACACATCTTCATCTCCACCACAAACATCATATTGAATACAACAGTCTTCTAGAACGTGTTAAAGAGAAAGTTCAACCATTTAAAACATTATATTGAATACAACAGTCTTCTAGAACTTGTTAAAGAGAAAGTTCAACCATTTAAAACATCATATTGAATACAACAGTCTTCTAGAACGTGTTAAAGAGAAAGTTCAACCATTTAAAACATTATATTGAATACAACAGTCTTCTAGAACGTGTTAAAGAGAAAGTTCAACCATTTAAAACATTATATTGCATGAAGTAGTTTTTGCGAACCTTTTAAAAAGAAAAGTTCATGAATTTTTAGCGATCAAAATGAACAACAGTCAAAAGTTGAACAGTCTTTAAATCCCTGGGGTCCATCCGTGACCCAGTGGTAGGACCCATGGTGGTAGATCACCTCCTCTGACCCCTGACCTCTGAAACTGCTCTCTGGCCATTTGGGGTCTTAAGAGAGAACCCCCCCTCACCCCCCCGTGTGTGTGTGTGTCTGTATAGTGTATACTATATGTGTGTGTGTGTGTATAGTGTATACTATGTGTGTGTGTGTGTGTGTGTATAGTGTATACTATGTGTGTGTGTGTATCGTGTATACTATATGTGTGTGTGTGTGTGTATAGTGTATACTATGTGTGTGTGTGTGTGTGTGTATAGTGTATACTATGTGTGTGTGTGTATAGTGTATACTGTGTGTGTGTGTGTGTGTGTGTGTATAGTGTATACTATGTGTGTGTGTGTGTGTATAGTGTATACTATATGTGTGTATAGTGTATACTATGTGTGTGTGTGTGTGTGTATAGTGTATACTATGTGTGTGTGTGTATAGTGTATACTGTGTGTGTGTGTGTGTGTGTATAGTGTATACTATGTGTGTGTGTGTATAGTGTATACTATGTGTGTGTGTATAGTGTATACTATGTGTGTGTGTGTGTGTGTATAGTGTATACTATGTGTGTGTGTGTGTATAGTGTATACTGTGTGTGTGTGTGTGTGTGTGTATAGTGTATACTATATGTGTGTATAGTGTATACTATGTGTGTGTGTGTGTGTGTATAGTGTATACTATGTGTGTGTGTGTATAGTGTATACTGTGTGTGTGTGTGTGTGTGTATAGTGTATACTATGTGTGTGTGTGTATAGTGTATACTATGTGTGTGTGTATAGTGTATACTATGTGTGTGTGGGTGTGTATAGTGTATACTATATGTGTGTTTGTGTGTATAGTGTATACTATGTGTGTGTGTGTGTATAGTGTATACTATATGTGTGTGTGTGTATAGTGTATACTATGTGTGTGTGTGTGTGTGTGTATAGTGTATACTATGTGTGTGTGTATAGTGTATACTGTGTGTGTGTGTGTATAGTGTATAATATGTGTGTGTGTGTGTGTGTATAGTGTATACTATGTGTGTGTGTGTGTGTATAGTGTATACTATGTGTGTGTGTGTATAGTGTATACTATGTGTGTGTGTGTGTATAGTGTATACTATGTGTGTGTGTGTATAGTGTATACTATGTGTGTGTGTGTGTATAGTGTATACTATGTGTGTGTGTGTATAGTGTATACTATGTGTGTGTGTGTGTATAGTGTATACTATGTGTGTGTGTGTGTATAGTGTATACTGTGTGTGTGTGTGTATAGTGTATACTATGTGTGTGTGTGTATAGTGTATACTATGTGTGTGTGTGTATAGTGTATACTATGTGTGTGTGTGTGTATAGTGTATACTATGTGTGTGTGTGTATAGTGTATACTATGTGTGTGTGTGTATAGTGTATACTATGTGTGTGTGTGTGTATAGTGTATACTATGTGTGTGTGTGTGTATAGTGTATACTATGTGTGTGTGTGTATAGTGTATACTATGTGTGTGTGTGTATAGTGTATACTATGTGTGTGTGTGTATAGTGTATACTATATGTGTGTGTGTGTGTGTAGTGTATACTATGTGTGTGTGTGTCAGGGTTCCTGTTAGCCGGTTTTTAGCGGGTAAAAAAAAAAAAAAAAAAAAAAAAAGACAAACAAAAACAAAAAGGCATGTGTTGTTGTTGTTTATTGCTGTGTGTGTGTGTGTGTGTGTGTGTGTGTGTGTGTGTGTGTGTGTGTGTGTGTGTGTGTGTGTGTGTGTGTGTGTGTGTGTGTGTGTGTGTGTGTGTGTGTGTGTGTGTGTGTGTTGCTACAACGGACACAGAGACACTGAGGAACCATAATCCCTCCATAACCAGAACCCAGGGAGGAGGTCCTCCTGGTTGAATGTGGACTGGAAGGTGTGGATGAGTGTCAGTGTGTCTGAGGACCCTCCTCCATCTGGGGACACTCTGTAGAAGGAGAGAGAGCCAGCAGGTCGGTCCACATACACTCCTACTCTGTTAGAGGGGGGGAGACGTATGACTGTTATACTACCGTTGTACCGGACAGAGTAATGATCATCATAACAATCAAGACTCCAGGACTTGTTGTTTCCTCCAAGCTCGCTATAACCTCCTCGTCCTCTCCTAGTGATTCCTCTGTGTGTCACTCCTATAGCAACATGTCCTTCCCTCTCCACCTCCCAGTAACAGCGGTCAGTCAGACTCTCTCTACACAACACCTGAGACCAGGAGTCAAATCTCTCTGGGTGATCAGGATACTTCTCCTCCTCTCTAACCCTCGTCACCTTCCTGTTGTCCTCAGACAGAGAGAGTCGTCTGTGGGCTGTGTTTGGGTCCAGTGTGAGTTCACACGCATCTGATGGAGAACAAGACATGATTAGTCTGCTGAACTGTTGTTGTTGTTCCTAGAAACTGAGGCCAGACTGTAGTTTGTGTTCTCCTGATGTTCTCAGTCCCTCAGCGTCACCACATGGGCTCTGTGTGTGTCATCAATATATTAGTAGTACCAGGATTATTATGTTCTCATGTCTTACATAACAATCAGAATAATAATTATATTATTATTGGATTTATATAATATTATTAATAATAATAACAACACTTATAATAATAATAGTAATAATAATAGTAGTATAAATAATACTATTAATATAAATATTTGTATTAAGAATAATAAAATAATAATATTCATAATTATATTACATTATAGTAATCATTATTCAAAACAGTAATCATTTATTCTTCAATGGTCCTTATTTGAACCATAAGGATGATGATTATTGTTATAATATAATATTAAATACACACTAATATTAAAGGGAAAGCTGCTCCGTTTGGGTCTCTAAACGTGTTTTGTATTGATGAGATCCATCCTGTTCATTCCCAGCAGGACGTCACCTCCTGCTGTGTGGATGGACCTTCCATCTAAAGAGTGAGTGTGTGTTGTGATGACTCAAACTAAACAGACACTCACACTTCTTTAGACCTGGTTTCAGCCTCCATCCTCCACCGTGCTCCACCCTGGGGGGAACAAAGAGAGAGCAGTTGAAACATTCACACTCATGATCTGCTGGATCATCACGTTGTACACAACATGAGTTACAGCCGCCTTGGTAAACCACTTCATCTAGCGGCTGGTTGAATCCTTGTAGGAGACACGGTCCCTGAGAGGTGAGCTGTCCTCTCCGTACCTGAGAGTGTCCAGTCTCCAGCGTGGATCCTCCAGTCCAGCAGAGAGCAGCATAACTCCTGAGTCTCCTGGGTGATTGTAGCTCAGGTCCAGCTCTCTCAGACGGGAGGGGTTGGAGCTCAGAGCTGAGGCCAGAGAAGCACAGCCTTCCTGTGAGACCATACAGGCAGACAACCTGCACACACACACACACACACACACACACACACACACACACACACACACACACACACACACGTGTTAATGTTAATGACAATGTTATGATAGTGTAATGCTAATGACAATGTTATGATAGTGTAATGTTAATGACATGTTATGATAGTGTAATGCTAATGATAATGTTATGATAGTGGGATGTTAATGAAAATGTTATGATCGTGTAATGTTAATGACAATGTTATGATAGTGTAATGTTAATTAGATTAGATTAGATTCTAATGTATTGTCATTTCACAGCACAAGTACAGTACAGCGAAAATAATTTAGCATCTAACCAGAGTGCACATGTTGCAGTAAAGTGCATGTTATATAATATCATTTACAGTTTAAATGTACAGGTTAATAGACAGTCTAGGTATAAATGTGATATGATCATAATAATAGGTTTATGTATATACAGGTAAGTGATCATTGAACAGGTAGTGATCAGGGGTATGCTATTATTGAAAGCAGGATAAATATATAGAAATGTAAATGTATACAAGTGAGCATCCATTCCTTAATTTCCCTCGGGATAAATAAAGTTATCTGAATCTGAATCATATATAAATGTATGGCAAGTATAAATGTATATATATATACAGGAGTAGGAGCAGTTCTATCAACATATGTAAACATATATTGCAGGTACAGTAAACAGGTATCTTAGTAATAATAAATATGTAAATTATAGAGAGGTAGTAGTTGTGATACATTTATTATTATTATTTTTTTTAACAGTTAATCAGAGACATTGTGGTGATTATTATAGGTGTTGAGCAGAGGGGGGAGGGGCAGGGGCGTGAGCAGGGGGGAGGGGCAGGGGGGAGGGGCAGGGGCGTGAGCAGGGGGGGGGGCAGGGGCGTGAGCAGGGGGGAGGGGCAGGGGGGAGGGGCAGGGGCGTGAGCAGGGGGGGGGCAGGGGGGAGGGGCAGGGGCGTGAGCAGGGGGGAGGGGCAGGGGGGAGGGGCAGGGGCGTGAGCAGGGGGGGGGCAGGGGCGTGAGCAGGGGGGAGGGGCAGGGGCGTGAGCAGGGGGGGGCAGCAGAGGTGCAGCAGCAGGGGGGGACAGCAGAGGGGTGGCAGCAGGGGGGGGACAGCAGGGGGGGGGACAGCAGAAGGGGGGGGGGAAGCAGAGGGGGGGGGACAGCAGAGGGGGGGACAGCAGAGGGGGGGGACAGCAGAAGGGGGGGGACAGCAGAGGGGTGGCAGCAGGGGGGGGACAGCAGGGGGGGGGACAGCAGAAGGGGGGGGGGAAGCAGAGGGGGGGGACAGCAGAGGGGGGGGACAGCAGAGGGGGGGGACAGCAGAAGGGGGGGGACAGCAGAGGGGGG
>JANIIK010001049.1:0-11781 GCA_027704905.1 Muraenolepis orangiensis
TTTTGTTTTCTCTCCTGGATCATCTGCAGAACATCAGACTATCTTCTCCATTTGGACCATCTTCACTTCATATTCCTCCTTTAGAGGTACAACAGGGTGGGACTTGTGGTCCCACTCTGTGCATAACTGACACACACACACCTGTTCAGTCTGGCAGAAGAGCTCCAGTATTTGATAATTGTGTATCTTACACATCCTGTCTTCCAGACGGTCCATAGGCTCGACCAGCTGATGTCTCTTCAGGCCTGAGACTCTCTGATGTGGCTCCAGGTGGGTGTGGCAGTAAGAGGTAAGACACACTAGGCATGACTTCACAGCCTTCAGCTGGGTCCCGGTACAGACGCCACAGGGAACTTCTCCTGGTTCAACAGAAGGCTGCTTTTTTTCTGGTACAAACCATCTAAACTGATTAACCATCTCTGAAATGAGGGTATTGACCCGTAGATCAGGTCTTATGTGGAAAAGCTCGTTGCAAACAGGACATTTGTACTGGACTTGGTCATCCCAGAACTTTGTAATACAGGCTCTACAGAAGTTGTGTCCACATGGTGTGAAAACTGGACTGTTGAACACCTCCAGACAGATGGAACATGAAAGGTTCTCTTCAGACCAGGAAGTGTTAGCAGAAGCCATTCCTAGACACAGACGACATGGTTTATGTATTGAGCAACTCCATTATTTATCTAATTCCATAACGGGAAAAGAGGGTTTAACTATAAAGTATATAAGCATATAACTCTTATAGTTGTGCTGTTTTGCTCACCTTGTTGTGGTTTCAGTCAGTCAGACTATTTGTCCATATTTTGTTGTGTTTAACTCCTGGAAGAGAGAACTGCCTCCACGTCGGGTGGTTTGGTTTCTGGAAACAGTTATTTTTGTTTCCTGAAGAAGACGTCCTCTCGGCTCCGCCCCCAACACCTGGCCCCGCCCCCAACACCTGGCTCCACCCCCACAGGCAAACACTTACCTGACATTTCAACATTTACATTTAAACTTTTACACTCTATATTATCGATATATTTTGTTGATGTACTTCAAATGCATTCATGTGTTTTCTCCTCTTCTTTGTGGAATTAAAATATTTTTGATCTTCAAAGGACAAGAACCAGAGCCTATCTCCCAGACTTGATCTACACAACACATCTGAGTCATGTGACTCGAGTCTTGTGACTCAGGGTAGGGCAAACGAACCAGACCAACAAGTTCACAATTCAGAGCAAGCTAAATAAAGTAAAAACGTAAAAGAAAGAAAAAAGTAAAAGGGGCCGGTTGGAATGTCAGTTGATGATGTCACATGATCACTGCTGGTGGATTATGGGTCGTTATTTCACACCAGGGACAAACCGTGTGAAAACCAAAAGTGATGGACAACGGAAATCCACAACTTGCTCCTAATTCTGTTATTTAGGGTCATCCAGGTGTGCATTGAGACAACGTTTCTCCATGAAATCCATTGTAATCTCACCTAATGTCAGCTCACATAATGAGGACGGTTCAGCTGAATGAAGCTACGGCCTTACAGACTTTGAGGAAGAACAAACTACACAAAACAGCAATATACAATAAGATAAAGGCTACAAGAGAGAGAGAGAGAGAGAGAGAGAGAGAGAGAGAGAGAGAGAGAGAGAGAGAGAGAGAGAGAGAGAGGAGAGAGAGAGAGAGAGAGAGAGAGAGAGAGAGAGAGAGAGAGAGAGATTGTGTGTGTTGGCACCTCTCTGAATGCCTGAAACGGGTGTAACAAGATTCAGAAGGAAAAACACCAGAGGAATCCAACCCAAGTATTGTTGATGATGAGTGAAGTCATGGAACAGCAGCCTCTCAGAGGTTGAACTGGACCAACTGGTTGGTTCACAACATCATACTTCTTGCTACTGAGTTGATGCTTTGGTGTGGCTCACTTTAGTACAGCAGGAAGAAGACTTAGATACCTCAGTCCACTCTGATCTGTGATATATCACACATATGTATCACTAATATATCATCATATAACACTTTATTACAGCAAAAAGAAGACTAACATACTGTAGCTGTATACTCATAGCAGGCGTGTGTGTGTGTGTGTGTGTGTGTGTGTGTGTGTGTGTGTGTGTGTCCGTGCTTGTGGAAATGCTGTAATGGTGATGTGATGTAAGGGTATTTTAAAATATGGTCAGGGACAATATAGTAAGCTAAATATAACCAAGGATGACACGATGTTCCTCAGGGAGATGTTAATCTAAATGCTCACACCAAACTACAAACATATAAAATAACTTGGATCATGAGACCACAAATAGCAACATTACCATTGAATTGGAGTTCTGTGCTGTTTGCCTGTTTGTAGATACTGGGAGAGAGAGAGAGAGAGAGAGAGAGAGAGAGAGAGAGAGAGAGAGAGAGAGAGAGAGTAGGAGACCTACCTACCAACCAAGGTTAATGTATAGATGTAGATAATTTGATCCACAAAGCTATATCTGTGTATCTATATCTATATAAATATCTTTATCATCTATATCAGTTATGGGCAAATGGTGGCTGAGCATGAGCATGCGGCTCCCACCTCCTCTTTGTGCGGCCCTCAGATCAATTTAGAAACAACATATTTATATAAAAAAATATATATCTTATTTTAAACTTACGTCGTGAGCTGCATACATCTCGTTGGGCAGCGAACGTGACTGTGAAGCGGAATGAGAGGTGAGTGTCGTTTTGAGACTGTTGCCCGAGACCCGCTTCCCTCTCTTGAAAGATTTAGGCTTCAACAGGCCAGCATGTTGGGGAGAACATTCATATGTGAGAGCAACTTCTCCACCATGAAGCACATCAAATCAAAAGAGAGGAACAGACTGTCAGACCAAACATTGATTCATCTGATGCAGCTTGGATGCACTGGCATCCATGTTGACATTCCCCTTAGTGCGTCAGCAGAGACAGGCTACAAGTGTCTTAGGTTCAAGTTCAAGTTAGACAAATAATGTCTAGTTTAGTGTTTAGGACTTCATGTTTAAGTCATCTTAATGTTTAATATTAATACACACACATTTTCTGTGCTTTAAACATAGTTTAAAATAATTATATTCCACTGTGAAATAACCTGTTCAATACAAACATGCCACTTGTAAAAATGTAATACAATTTATATGAACTGATATTTGTTTAGTGAGCTTATTAGAGGACGTTCCCTGAAAGATTGAAAAATGTCAATGAAGATGTCAGACTTATTGTATATTTGTTAATAATTACACACAATACAAGGAATTTGTGTGTGTGTGTGTGTGTGTTCCAAGTGAATCTGCTGCCCCCTGGTGGCCAGTACATCAATTCTGTGGCCCCCACCACCATCCAAGTGGCCCATCCCTGATCTCTATTCACGCTGGTGGTTGTTAAAGTAGGGTTGTAGAGTATTTAGAAGTGGATCCTGAGTTGGACCGTGAGCCAGTGGAGGTTACAGAAGGACCTGAGTGATGTTGTCACGGTGACGGGTGGTGAGCAGGCGGGCAGCGGAGTTCTGGACACGCTGAAGTTTGTAGTTGATTTAGTTAAAATAAAACTAACTACCAAACACCAGCAGCACAGTAACGAGCATCATCTTCATTAAATATGAGAGGACATTCACTAGAACATATTCCTCCAACGCTGCTTTGTTCAAGTTAATGAAACACAGAGTCTGGGGGGGGAAGAGAGAGAGAGAGAGCGTGTGTGTGTGTGTGTGTGTGTGTGTGTGTGTGTGTGTGTGTGTGTGTGTGTGTGTGTGTGTGTGTGTGTGTGTGTGTGTGTGTGTGTGTTGGCACCTCTCTGAATGCCTGTAAAGGGTGTAACAAGATGGAGAAGGAAAACCACAAGAGGAATCCAACCCAAGTATTGTTGATGATGAGTGAAGTCATGGAACAGCAGCCTCTCAGAGGTTGAACTGGACCAACTGGTTGGTTCTCAACATCATACTTCTTGGTACTGAGTTGATGCTTTGGTGTGGCTCACTTTAGTACAGCAGGGAGGAGACTTAGACACCTCAGTCCACTCTGAGCTGTGATATATCATACATATGTATCACTAATATATCATCATATAACACTTTAATACAGCAGGAAGAAGACTATGGTACTGTAGTCCACTCTGATCTGTGATATATCATACATATGTGTCACTTAAATATCATCATCGACATTGTTATGTTTCTAAAATCTCATTTCCATGGAGAACACACTCCACTAATTGAACCCATGGCTCCAGAGCAGATAACCAACAGGTCAATGGAAGGAACCATCCAGGTCAATTATGAACTGGGGGAGGTCATAGTAGGCGTGTGTGTGTGTGCGTGTGCGTGTGCGTGTGCGTGTGCGTGTGCGTGTGCGTGTGCGTGTGCGTGTGCGCGTGTGCGTGTGCGTGTGTGTGTGTGCGTGCGTGCTTGTGGAAATGCTGTAATGGTGATGTGATGTATGCTCACACCAAACTACAAACATATTAAATAACTTGGATCATGAGACCACAAATAGCAACATTAACATTGAGTTGGAGTTCTGTGCTGTTTGCCTGTTTGTAGATACTGGGAGAGAGAGAGAGAGAGAGAGAGAGAGAGAGAGAGAGAGAGAGAGAGAGAGAGAGAGAGAGACTAAGACTAAGACTAAGACTAAGACTAGTTACTACTTCAAATTTTTTCTTCTTAAGGGTTGAAGGTTTTGTGTTTACATTATGTATTTCTTTCTTTCTCAAATAACCCCAAAACATCATCATCTCACACTAACTCTGCTTTCATGCCATCATTCAGCTCAGCGGAGGAGACCCTGAAATCAGTTCCCCTGAATCGGCCGAATCCAGAATATCCAGAATAAATCCAATATTGAATCGGGAATCAAAATCGTGACCCCAAAATCGGAATCGGATCCAACGATTGTTCTTCTTGTTCACAGAAGCGACGATTTTAGTCCCAGTTCCACGGTCTCTACGGCGTTTGACCACCAGACATGTACCACATATGTTACCATACAAATAATAACGCTGACATTTGTATATTTCAATGGGACTTTGTGTGCAGCGCGATCAAAAAAAAAGTGTGTGTGTGTGTGTGTGTGTGTGTGTATGTGTGTGTGGATGACAATTCAGACACTTCGTACATGATCGGGCAAATCAAAACAACACACACACACACACACACACACACACACACACACACACACACACACACACACGTCCGGTGTCTTTCTGCGTTGTGTTGTGCTGATGAATGAATGAAGAGTCTGACAACCTCTCTCATATGCCGTGTATTTCATCTGACAACACAACATAATAAATAACTCCGTCAGGAAACACGTTCAAATCAGCTCCTATACAAACAACCCAATGATCTAATGATGACTAGACATATTAAACCAACCAGCAGACATGAAGGTGGACAAAGATGGACACACACCTCGTACCTGTTCTACTGAATACACACTTTGTACTGAGAAGGCCTCTATTCTACTGAATGCATAATGTACTGAAATTACAAGATACAAGATATCTATTTGGCATTTGTAACAAGTACATTGGAATGCTTGTTCCCCATTCCCTCCTGCAGTAAACATCTCCAAAAACAATACCATAAAAATAATACCTATATTCACTATAGGTCATACCTATAATTGTACCTATTCATCTAACATAACACATTGTTCTGAGAATGTGCCTATTCTGCTGAATATATACTATATATATACTATAATATACTGAATGTATATAGTACTGACAATGTACTGTGGAGTGTGTGTGGTTGGTGGCTGGTTGAAGCAGCCTCACCTGGCCTGACCAGGCTGCTCACCTGTGGGTGGTTGTTCATCAAGGCTCACAGGTTAAAACAGCCTCCACCACACACACACACACACACTGGAGGAAGAGCTCTAGCATGTTCCATCTGCTCTGGTCACCGTGACTCAAACTCTAACAATAAACCGGATTCCTCGCCAACCTGTGTCCTCGTCTTCGAGAGGAGCCCTCAAGCAGCCATGTTGATGGCTGGTGGCAGCGTGTTCCGCTTCATTGGCTCCAATGTAGCGGACCACGCTGCCACCAGCCATTAACATGGCTGCTTGAGGGCTGTGAGCCTTGATGAACAACCACCCACAGGTGTGCAGCCTCACCGGCCAATCAGTCCAACTCGGCTATTGGTGAGGCTTCTTAAAGCAGCATCCACACACACTCCACATGTACCTTTTATTATCAATACATATTGTACTGAGAATGTACTGATTCAACTGAATACATATTGTACTGAGGATGTACTTCTTCTGAATACATATTGTACAGAGAAGGTACTTATTCTACTTAATACATATTGTACTGGGAATGTACCTATTCGACTGAATGCATATTTGACTGAAAAGTAACAATTTCTACTAATATATGAATCAATTCAACTGAATACATATTGTACTAAGGATGAACCTATTCTACTGAATACTTAGTGTATATATATATATATATATATATATATATATATATATATATATATGTATATATTTAGTACAATGAGATGTACTGTACTGTAATGTACTAAATCTGTTGTACAGTCTGTGAAATAAACCAGTCGATGGAGTGAATGGGAAATCTCCTCCTCTGCTTGTTTTGTTGTTGATCAGATTCAAGTCTGCACCGTTTGGAGGAAAAGTGCGACCCCTGGTGGTCAAAGTAGATCGTAGTTTTACCTTTTCTACTGAATTCATATTGTAGTATATTCCACAGAAAATGTCCCCACTTTTTACTATTTTTTATTGAAAGCAGAAAAGTGTACAAACATTTAATTGTGTTGTGGTTCATGATTCAGAAGAATAAACTAATATAAATGTTTTGTTTAAGAATATATACAATATGATATGCAAATGAACCCTACAATTGTATAGAATGAAACTTCAAAAAACATTCATGAGAAAACAGACATTGAACAATATAGTATATGTAATCATGTATAATGGGTTTGATTTGATAAGAGAAAGGCTTATTATTATGTCTTCATGAATGGATTATTGTTAAATGACAGCTAACAGTTCAATATGAATGCAGTTCTCTCAGATCTCTTATGCCTCGTTTCCACCAAAGAAAGCCCAGTTCGGGCTCTCGCGAGTCAACGGAGCCGGTTCGCATTTGGTTCAATTGGGGAGCCGGCAAAAAAACGGTTTGCGTTTCCACTGCCTTTTTCGCCGAGAGCCACGTCATGACGTCACTGTTAACGTCTCTGCTTTCCCAGCAGCTCGCGCCAACTTCCACAACAGTATATTACATGATGGATGTTAAAGTGTTGCGCCTGGCTTTGAGGCTACAAACAGCTGCTCGTCTTTAGTGCTATGGACGCGATTACGTTGAAGCCCCTAACTGTGATAAAGGACTATACTAATAAAATGGACTTGACGTTAGAGCTGCATTAATAGAGTACTTAAACAGAAGGGACCATTTGCCTTTTCTTCTTCAAAACTGTCATCTTGTATTATGTTTCTCGGTTGATAAAGCATAATGAAGCGGACATTGTATGAAAAATAGAAATGTTTTATTTAAAAAAAAACAAAAAACATTAAATACAGTAATCACAAAATGTAAAAGTATAGAGTGCAGTGTAATAAGTCCATGTTAATAAAGCTCCGATGGGCTGAGGGGCTCCTGTGAGCTGCAGCCCAGTGGGGGCCGTAGCTCCGCATCGCATCGTCCAGGGAAGACGACTCCATAAACAACTAAAACAAGAGAAAAGTGCATTAAAACATGACTCCATTACACTTTACTGTTTTTAGAAAGTAGCATCCTGACGTTATCAAGGTTAATATAGGCTAACAGAAGCCTAGCAATCATAGCTCCTCATTTGTGATGATAGGAACATAACATTGATGTGATAATGAGCAGCTCGCTAAACAGATTATAAATACAAAGCTGGTTGGCAACACGGGAAAGATTTATAAAGTAAAACTTACCAGGACCAGAGTGACAGCAGCGGATCATCAGTTTGTTATCGATTAGCCCCTCGTATCGTCCAGTTTGTTATCGATTAGCTCCTCGGTCCTGTCCCCCGCTGAAGACATCTCACGCTGTAGTTTTTCTAATAGCGGTTTGTTCTAGAAGCTCCTCTAGTTTATTGTGACCTTCTGCCGAGGACAACAACGCAAACAAACGTAGTTTGTCTCGTCCACGGACCACTGTCACCTTCACGTCCACTGAGAATTTTACTGATTTTAAAGATGGCGGAAAAAAACTTTGAGTTTGTTTTGAGTTTGTCCGATAAGCCACGCCCCCAGCCCCGTAAGCCACGCCCCCAGCCCCTGACGTAGTGGAGCCGGCTGGCCAGCTCAGCTTCGAAGTGGAGCCGCAAACGAACCACTTAACGGAGCCAGAAAGCGGCTCCATTGCGGTGGAAACCCAAAGAACTGGTTCGCGATGACGCGCGGGCTCCGAAACGGCTCTCAAAACAGCTTGGTGGAAACAAGCCCATATAGTACAGATTCTTATTCAGGAAATCATGTTAGTTGTTTAGGTAAATTTTATTGTCTAACGAAGGTCCTAGTCTGTTTGATTGACAGGTGAGATGATCAGAGGGGTGGAGTTTCTACCACCATCATGTAAACCTGGACAGAGGATTGGATAGAGAGGCTCACTGAAGGTGCAGCCAGTAGCAGAGTAGATATGAGCCCTGGCTTCCACATCATAGAAGGAGACCAGACCTGCATCATAATCAACAAACACCCCCACCTTCTGGAGCTCAGCTCTCACAGGGAGACGGACAGAAGGGTTGTCACTAAATACCAACCTATCCTGGTTTCTGGGAACATTTACCTTTTTTTCCTGAACAAGACGTCCTCTCGGCTCCGCCCCCAACACCTGGCTCCGCCCCCAACACATGGCCACACCCCCACAGACAAACACTTTTTACATTTCAACATTTACACTTCAACTGATATTTTTATTGATGTACTTCAAATGCATTAAAGTGTGTTCTCCTCTTCTTTGTGGAATTAAAATATGTTGGATCTTTAAAAGACAAGAACCAGAGTCACGTGACTCTGGTTCTTGTCTTTTAAAGATCCAACATATTTTAACTCGAGTCACGTGACTCGAGGTAGGGCAGACCAACCAGACCAACAAGTTCACAATTCAGAGACAACAAAGCAAAAAAACAACCTAGTAACAGGAGTTTGAATGGCAGTTGATGATGTCACATGATCACTGCTGGTGGATTATGGGTCGTTATTTCACACCAGGGACAAACCGTGTGGAAACAAAACAGCCAGAAGGGGGGGGGGATTCAGACCACACCCCTACAATGATTATGAGATAAACAGAGACGTTTAGTTCCTTGTATCCATCCATGCTCCATTTCTGCCGAATGAGAACCACTTATCTGGAATATGTACATTCTCAGTACAATATGGATTCAGTAGAAGAGGTAAAACAACGATCTACTTTGACCACCAGGGGTCGCACTTTTCCTCCAAACGGTGCAGACTTGAATCTGATCAACAACAAAACAAGCAGAGGAGGAGATTTCCCATTCACTCCATCGACTGGTTTATTTCACAGACTGTAGAACAGATTTACATCAAGTCTCCTAAGCCAGTACATCTCAATGGACTCATTCAGTAAGGTCATTGGGTGGTATACTTTTTAATATATATATATATATATATATATATATATATAAGTGATGCTTTTATCAGCTTTGTCGTGTGATAAAATGTACATATATCATTTAATCACAGTACAAAGCTGACATAAGCGTCAACTCCCTCCACGTGACATTATCCAACGAACCACGTGACGTATTAACAAAGTCTCAGTAAAGGTCCCCGTGGTGACGCTCCTTCATGTGGGGGGTCGTCGTGACCACCTCTCCGTCTCTCTCGGAGGGGGTCCCCACACACACACACACACACACACACACACACACACACACACACACACACACACACACACACACACACACACAAACACACCAGGGCGGCAGTATAGATCAGGAGGTAGAGCGGTCGCCTCACAAGCTGCTGGTTCGCTCCCCGCCTCCTTTTATCAAATGCAACCTGTGGAGGTGTCCCTGAGCAAGACCCCCTAACCCTGACCGCTCCTGACCTGCTGGCTGTCTCCTTGATGGCTGACTCCGCCGTCTGTGGATGAATGGGTGGATGAATGGGTGAATGTGAGCCATGACTTGTAAAGCGCTTAGAGTGGCCGCACTGGTTAGAAAAGCGCTCTATAAATGCAGTCCGTTTACCATTTACCAAGGGAGAAGGGAGACGGAGGAGAAGAGACCTAGGAAGGATCACATGTGTGTGTGTGTGTGTGTGTGTGTGTGTGTGTGTGTGTTTGTGTGGGTGTGTGGGTGTGTGTGTATTTTGATTACCCGTTCTGGTACGAGGCGTCTGTCATCCACGCACATACTTTTTTTATAAAAAAAAAAAGGCTTCCTGTAAATGCTGAGTCACATTCTGATCACGTGACCAGCGGAGTGTGGATCAGCGTGTCACTAAGCAACCGTTGTTCTGTTACCGTGACGACGTGACTGTTTACGTTGTTTACGTGACTGCTTATGTGTGTCCTTGAAACCGCGTGTTGTTATGGTTGACCTGGTCCAAAACGTAGGACGAATAAAAGTCCCTCTCTCTCTCGCTCTCTCTCGTCTCTCCATCTCTCCTCGTCTCTCTCTCCTCATCGTCTTCTCCTCCTCGCTCTCTCGATCTTCCTCTCTCCTCAGTCTCGCTCTCTCTCTCTGTCCCTCCTCTCTCCGATCTGTCTGTACTCGCCTCCCGTCGTC
The DNA here is from genome assembly GCA_027704905.1 of Muraenolepis orangiensis. Taxonomy (NCBI): domain Eukaryota; kingdom Metazoa; phylum Chordata; class Actinopteri; order Gadiformes; family Muraenolepididae; genus Muraenolepis; species Muraenolepis orangiensis. The sequence goes on from JANIIK010001049.1 coordinate 10,739, forward strand.
TCTCGTATGTCACGCTCCCCTCACTTCTTCGTCTCTCTCCCTGGAGCCTCCATCTGCTCGCGTCAACTCTCCTCTCTCCTTCTCCTCTTCTCGCATCCTCCGCCCTCGCTCTCTCTCTCCTCGTCTCTCTCTCTCTCTCTCCCTCTTCATCTCTCTCCGTCTCTCCGTCTCGTTCCTCTCTCTCTTCCTCATCTCTCACTCTTCTCTCATCCTCTCCTCCTCTCTCTCTCTCTCCTCTCGTCTCCCTCCCCTCTCTCTCGTCCCCTTCATCTCTCATCTCTCTCTTCTCCTCCTCTCTCTCTCTCTCTCTCTACTTCTCCTCATCTCTCTCTCTCTCTCTCTCCTCCTCTCCTGTTCCTCGTGTGCTCTCTTCTCCTCTCTCTCTATTCTCTTCTGTCTCTCTCCTCTCTCTCCTCTCTCTCTCTCTCTCTCCTTCTCCCTCTCTTCTCTCCTCGTCGTCTCTCTCTCCTCCTCTCCCTCGTCTCCTCTCTCTCTCTCTCCTCCTGCCCAACTCTCCTCCTCTCCCTCTCTCTCTCTCGTCTCCTTCTCTGTCTCTCACCTCTCTCTCCTCCCCGTCTCCTCTCTCTGCCTCTCTCCCTCCATCTCTCTCTCTCTCCTCCTCCTCTCTCCTCCTCGCTCTCCACTCTCTCTCCTCTCCTCCTCTCCATCTCTCTTCTCTCTCCTCTCCTCTCTCTCTCTCCTCTCTCAATCCTCTCTCTCTCTCTCTCTCCTCCTCTCTCTCTCTCTCTCTCTCTCTCCTCTCTCTCTCCTCTCTCTCTCTCCCTTCTCTCTCTCTCTCCTCTCTCTCTCTTCTATCTATCTCTCTCTGTCTGTCTGTCTGTCTGTCTCTTTTACTGTCTCTCTCTTTTACTGTATGTCTCTCTGTCTCTCTCTGTCTGTATTCATTGCATCTGATGTATAACAGCTTCTGCTTTTCTAAAGTAATGTATTTTGGCTGCACTTGCAGTTAATTCAGCTTGTATATCTAGAGTTTCCCTTTTCTTCCGGATCATTTCTCTTTGGTGATCTAGCTCCTCTTGTTG
>JANIIK010001050.1:5000-23219 GCA_027704905.1 Muraenolepis orangiensis
AGCAATTTCATCTTAAAACCAGCATTTACATTGTATTTTTAGTATATTTCACTTCATTTAGGGCTAGAAAAGGTTAAATATCAAGTCATTTCATTTTATAATGAGCATATTTGTCTTATTTTAAGCCTTCCAAATACCTTTGTAGGAATACTTGTTTCTAGATTTAACAATCTTAATTTAAGAAATCTTGCCAAGTCAAATTATCTTGCTGCATGGACAGATTTTTTCACTTGTTTTGAGTACCTTTTCCCTTAGTTTTAGTGTTTTTATCTTGTTTGAAGACCCCTATTTTTTGCAGTGTAGCATTTCTTAAACCCACTAATGATGCTTTCTGGGGAAACGTCAGCCCATGCTTGCAAGATACATTCACAGAGCAAACGTACTGCAGGCTTTTGGATTTTTCCAGACGGTGTCAGTGCGTGATTAGCAGCCAGGAGCCACTCTGTGGATCTCTTGCACAGATTAACCTTGAATGGTTTGTTAATGACCACATCCAACACCTGCAGCTGGCTTGTCAATCCGCCCGGTATGATCACTAGGTCACCATTCAACTCTTTCACTTGCTTTTTTGACTGGCTCAGTCAAGTGTCCACGGAAAGCATCCAGAATCAACATGTTCAACAACGTTAACATGACAGTTACTCGGCTCTTCTCGTTTCCAGTAGACTTCACAATCACAGATTTGTCGCCTTTCTTATGCACAGTGACATATGTTAAAATACACAGGCGTTTGATTTGCATTGCCCATCTGATCAAGGGGGTATAAGTGCTTCTTCCTTAACTTGATCACATATCGCTGATAAGACAGTAGCTTCTCTCTGAAGTCTGAGGGCAGGCGCTGGGCAAGGCTTGTCCTGCGTCGCAATGACAGCCCTTTACGCGACATCATTCTTCTACACCAGTCCATGCTAGCTTTGAACTCGGTGGGTGGTATGTTGAGCTCTTTGGCGATTTCCAAGGCTTTCAGCTGTATGACAGCTCTGGTAATTGGCATACCTTCATTACGTTTTTCGCTCACATATTCAAACACCCTCCTGTCAACATCCGGGAAGCGGCCCCTTTGCGGACCGCGGAAGGCTTTCCTCTGACTGTTAACATTTCTAAGATGGTCTTGTTGGGCTCGCCATCTTCTAACGTTACACTCAGTTACACCATACTTCTTTGCTGCTCGACAGTTGTTTGATGTCTCTGCTTCGTTTATCACCATTATTTTAAAATTGGCATCTCTCCTGTTTACTAACTTGCCCTACGTTTGAGGCACTTTTTTCAAGTTGGTCGCTGTGTCTCTCCATTTCTATCTCTCCAGACAACTGTTGCTATGTACTGTTACTTTAAGACTTTGAGTTACTTTAAGTGTCGCGCGGTGTCTCGGAACACTCGTTTGGCGCGATCTGTTGTGCAATTACATGTGCATTTACGGTACATCGAAAAGTCTAAACCCTGATTATAAGACGACCCCTCTTTTTCAGATTTTTTTCTAGGAAAAAAAACCTGTCTTATATTCGGGTCAATACGGTACATAAATGACTGTCTTTAATGCACGCACAAATATGTATCGTTGTATCGAAAAGTTAATGGCAACACATATGTATTTATAATGCACACACAAACACATCTTGTTTTAAATAAATGTAGCAGAACTTTTCATCAAAAACATATTTAGATGTTGTTATATGCAAAACTTTTTCTGTTTCAGCGTAGATATAAGGGTATGATTTAATGTGATCCCATACCTTACACACCATACATACAGTCTGCGCAGTCTGCAATTATGAACCCCCTTGCATCCCCTTTGTAGACTAAATGATTTAAAATGCAATAAAACATCAAATATTATTTTCCTTTTTTTCCAAATGTTTTTACGTTTTATTATTTATAATTAGCGGTGCCCGAAATACAGCGTGGTGGCTAATTAATTGTATCCAGGAAACCAAAAGGTCATGTACACAACATGCATATGTTGTGTACATTGGGACGGTGGGAGAGAGAGAGAAGCCTAAGGTCAGACTCAGGGAAGCATGGAGAGCCTCTCATACAAGCCAACAAAACTTGTTATCACTTGACCATCTATGTCTCAAGCGGTAGTTGAGAGTTTATATAGACTTCATGCTTTCATGGTTTTGCCATCGCAATAGGAATGTAATGGGCTGGCTGGGTACATTTTTCATAGGTCAGTGGTCAGACTCGCCATGTGGCTAAAGCGATGGGGAACGGGCAAGGGGAAAGGGGAAAACTATGCCCAGCCACCCCCGCCACCAATCATCAATTATGTGGTAATTAAAAGGTGTGACCTAACGAGGGGGAGCGCCAGGCAGAAGGTGTCCAACGCTGCCAAACGGACGGCAGGGCGGGCCTTTCTGGAGTCATTAGGCACAGCTGTAATGGTCCCATTATGTTGCTCATTATGGAGAGGCTAAGGCTTAATCTCCCACAGGGCCCCCTCCAGTCACCGCTCAATTCCATGAGACACCAGCGCTTTCCGGGCTGGAAGTCGTCGTCATTGTCCCCTCCCCCTGCTCGCTGTCACTTCCACAATACAATGAACGCAGACATCACAATCAGTCCCGACATCGCATTAAGTGTGAAAAACATGGCTTAAAAGAAGCTTGTCCTGACGAAAGCTGTGTCTAAGCGCAATGGTTTTGGGAGTTAACATGAAGGGAGAATGACTTTCTTCGCAACTCTCGCAAGGACAGCTTGCTGTGGATCAAAACAACTGCGGCATCCGTCTGCTGCTCTCTGGGCATCTGTTATCCTCTACAAATGTGGTCTTTTCATGGGGGGCATTGGCAATGCATCCTTTCCACAGATCGTCATTACTTGGATAAAGTAACTTCTTGTTCCTTTGATTTTAGATCGATTAGATAGGTTTTATATACTGTATGTCTGTAGCAGCAGCAGCATGTATATTATGAAATTTGGATTTACTTATTATTATAGGTATTATGAGTGACACCTGTGTTATTCTACTGTCAAAAGGGGGTCTATAAGAAGGAGACACTAACCTTATCTTTTTTAGGAGAACCCAACGTCAACCAAGCCATGTGTACAATGGTTTGCTGTAAGATGCCTCTCTCTAGGTTAAATACACACTTTTGCATACATAACCTCCTATTGGCTGATATGGTTACCCGGTTACTCGGTTGATGAAACACACCTGAAATAGTGAAAGTGTTTTTAAAGGCGGAGTTAGCGGGTTTAATTTACAATACCCTGTCACGATACTTGAAAGCTGTGGAAAATGACTTATACTGTTGAGAAAATCAATAAAGTGAAATTAAAAAGAATCGCAGTATATGCTGGCAATATGATGGGTACATATAGCAGTCACTACACCCGTCACACAAATACAGTAATAGTCAACCAAAATTTGCGGAGGATGTGCAGACGTAATTTCTCCTTATCCTGAAACACGTAGCACTATAGCAGCTGACAAGGTTTTCATTGTATTTTTCCGAGCAGTAGGCTGTGAGTGTTGGAGAACCCTGCTGTTGGGGGCCCGCCACTCGGCGTGCGAGGAGCCTGTCATGTTCTGACAGCTGTGAAGATCTGCCATCTCTCTCTCTCTCTCTCTCTCTCTCTCTCTCTCTCTCTCTCTCTCTCTCTCTCTCTCTCTCTCTCTCTCTCTCTCTCTCTCTCTCTCTCTCTCTCTCTCTCTCTGTCCACAAATCTCAGCATGCCGGCTACCTTCCAAGCACCACCTCCTCCGCCTCCTCTCTCACCACCCTCTTTCCTCTCTCGATCCATCTTTAACCCAAACCTTCACTACCCCCCCCCATCCTCCCCCCCCTCTCCCTCTCCCTGTTTCTTTGATTTGTTATTTCAGTATTTATTTCTTCCGCTCGGTCCATTAGGTGCCAAGTATTCTTGATAAGAAAAATGTGTGTTTTGACAGAGCTGTTAATTTAGCCTATATTTGCCTTTTGATTCATTCTCTATTATTATCATCCGGTATCACACCTTTTTTTCGTGCAACAGGAGTGAGTGCTTTGACATAAATGCATTATATATGCAGAGATGTGGAGTGAGGGAGTGTGTGACACATGCAGGTACTAAAGTAGAAAATAGACCAAACATTTGACGGAGACCATGGTTAATGACGACGTAGATGTCGAAGACACTTGAATTACATTTGAGGACTTAATTTCACACTTTTTCATGAAGTCTACTGATACAACAATACAACATGTTTTGTTACATGCATTACAATTTCCATCATATGCGCAGGAGGGGGAATTTCTTTCTTAATTCAAAGATGTTTTATGTAAATTAAATGTATTGGCTCTCTATTACAGGAGGTTTGAGGCCTTTCGTCCTGCCTGAGTGTGTGTTGGACAGATCCTGTGGCAGCTGTAAGACAAAAAAGGAAGAAGATACTCCGTCTTTAATATTATTTTTTATTTAAATATTTGTATCATTATATTTGATTATATCTTTAGTTACGCAAACAAGACTGAGGGCTGTCCAACCGTGACATGGACTCTTTGAAATCATGCTATAAGAGAGTGTGTGTGTTAGAGATAGAGAGATAAAGAGTGTGTGAGAGAGATAGAGAGAGAAAGAGTGTGTGGGAGAGATAGAGAGAGAAAGAGTGTGTGACAGATAGAGAAGGATAGAGGGAATGAGAGAGAGAGATAGAGACAGAGAGCGTGAGAGTGTAAGAGAGAGAGAGAGACATGCTATATTTTGGTGGTCACTGTACTGCATCATTCAAAGACTTTCCAGATTAGTTGAAGTAAGTTGAGTTATGGCAGAAGACTCAGCTGGCCCACCTGTCATTTGTCACGTTCTCAAGCTTTATCACTCAGCACTCAAAGTGTATTTTTATGGAGGTGTTAAAAATGTTTGCGTACTTCTGCCATAGCAAACTATTTTAAAGCAACATTTTGTCATCTGCCACACTCTACGTGCCTTAAAAATATGCAATGGGGGGGGGCGAACGTAGGTCGTCTGTTGTGCCTCCCCCCACGCTCTAATCGATCCCAGGTGTTGCCCATCATAATCAGGCCTACTGAGACTAATTAACACCTGGGATCTACCCTTCTTTAGGCTGCCGAGGACCGACGTCGGGCGCTTGGTTATTGTGAACCACAATCACGAGAGACTGCGTGTTCCAGCTCCTACCTCGCCAAGTATCCTGTCCAACCCTGCCTAGTTTATGTTTTTGATGTTGGAGATTACAGTAAAGACATTTTTTCCTTTGCTTTGAGTGTCCGTGTCTCGCTACTTCTGGGTTCTTTGGCACATTTGGTTCCTCGGTCTCGTTGGGGTCTAACAGAATAACCAAGCCTAAAAATGAGCCAAGCCGGGAACCCAGAAGCGGGGCACGGGACACCTTCCGAGTTACGCAAGATTGTAACAGAACAAGCCATCGAGCTTACCCAACTGCAGGCCGAACTGGGAAAGGCTTTTCCCTCGGTCCAGTCCCAGATTGCGGTGCTGGAGAACACGTCGCAGACTACCGTCAGTACGGTCACCAGTCTCACCGCCAAGGTGGATGCTATGACCGGAGCCCTAGCGTCCATCCAGCGATCTCTGGACGCGTTAGCCGTCAGCACCTATCCTGCTCCAGGTTCCGGTCCGGGAACCAGTCCGTCCTACGTCCCAGCTGGCCCCGATGTCCCCGCAGGGTCAGTCGGTTGCGCCGAGCCCAGCTTGGTTAGCCCCAGATCGTTCGGGGGCGATTTGAACCAGTGCCGGGGGTTCATAGCTCAGTGTGAGTTGCTGTTCACACATCAGCCGTCCAAGTATTCCTCGGGTGGGGCCAGGATTGCTTTTGTGATGTCCCTCCTTGCCGACAGAGCTCTCAGCTGGGCGATAGCCGCGGTGAACAGCGACGGGGGTTATGCCACCGATTACCCCCTGTTCAAGCAAGAGTTTTGCGCGGTCTTCGACCATCCATTAGACGGGCTGGATTCTGCAAGCCGGCTGCTAGTTTGCCGTCAGGGGTCTCGCTCGGTGGCCGATTTCACGGTGGAGTTCCGGATCCTTGCAATAGAGAGTGGTTGGGACGATAGAGCACTCCTCTGTCTCTATCGCAAGGGCTTGAGCGACGCCGTCAAGGACCTCATCGTTCGAGACAGCCCGGAGACGCTGAGAGAGTTGATCACACTGGCACTCCAAATGGACACACGGCTGCGTGAACGCCGTTTGGACCGAGCCCAGCGTTCGTTCCTTTGCCCGGCTCCCGGTCGCTCTGCCTCGGCGACCGCCACACAGTCCGCGGCGGGCTTGGCCACGCCCCCTTTTCAGCACGCGCTGTCTGTTGACAGGTCGACGTCCGGGCCCGGAGAGCCCATGGAGATTGGCCGATCCCACCTTTCGGCAGGACAAAGGGAGTACAGGATGTCCCACCAACAGTGCCTCTACTGTGGGAAGGAGGGACATTATGTCAGATCCTGCCCAACCCGCCCAAACGACCAAGCTCGCCAGTAAGGGGCATACGGGTGAGCAAGACATCCCTTTCCCCGCCCCTTAGTACGTTAAATCGTCTTTTTCCGGCCACCTTAGCCTGGGGGACGGAGACCTTGTCGGTTGGCGCCCTCATTGACTCGGGTGCCGACGAGTGTCTACTGGATGTAACTCTAGCCCGACAGGCGGGTGTTCCTTTGGTGGCGTTAGATCGCACCCTCTCTCCTCGGGCCATAGATGGGCATTCTTTGGGTACTATTACGCACGCTACTGACCTTCTCACACTCACTCTTTCGGGAAATCACTCTGAGTCCATTCGTTTTTTTTGTTTTGCACGCCCCCACGGCGCCTCTAGTGTTGGGTAGACCCTGGCTGGAGAGGCACGACCCTCACATCTCCTGGGCATCTGGGCGGGTTTTGGGCTGGAGTACAGCTTGTCACGCTACCTGTTTGCGTTCCGCCTTGTCTCCGTCCAGCGGTTCCAGGCCTGTGTCCTCTCCACCAGATATCACTGGGGTGCCTCACATTTATCACGACCTCTCTCTGGCGTTTAGTAAGGACAGAGCCCTCTCACTCCCCCCTCACCGGCCTTATGATTGTCCCATCGACCTCCTTCCTGGGGCCGCCCTTCCTAAGAGGCGGCTCTACAACATCTCCCAGCCGGAGAGGGAGGCGATGCGCAACTATATCGCTGAGTCCCTAGCCTCAGGCCTTATAAGGCCGTCGTCTTCGCCCCTCGCAGCGGGCTTCTTCTTCGTGGCTAAGAAGGACGGTGGCCTGAGGCCCTGTATAGACTATCGGGCACTGAACGACATCACGGTGAAGAATAGGTACCCCCTGCCACTTCTTAGTTCCACTTTCGAGCCACTCATGCACGCCCGGGTGTTCACCAAGTTGGACCTTCGTAACGCATACCACTTGGTCAGGATCAGGGAGGGTGACGAGTGGAAGACGGCCTTCAACACCCATCTCGGCCACTATGAGTACCGCGTCATGCCGTTCGGTCTGTCCAATGCCCCCGGAGTTTTCCAAGGCCTGGTGAATGACGTGCTGAGGGACATGCTAGACATCTTTGTGGTGGTGTACCTGGACGACATCCTGATCTTCTCTAGGTCCATGGAGGAACACCACCAGCACGTCCGCCTGGTGCTACAACGGCTGTTGGAGAACAGGCTCTATGTGAAGGCTGAGAAGTGCGTCTTCCACACCAACTCGGTGACGTATCTCGGCAACGTGGTGGAGGATGGACAGATGCGTGCAGACCCCGCCAAGATCAAGGCGGTGGAGGAATGGCCACGCCCTACTGACCGCACGCAGCTCAGGCGCTTCCTGGGTTTTGCAGGCTTTGTGCGGCGGTTCATCAAGGGGTTCAGCCAGGTGGCTGCCCCCCTCAACGCCCTCACCTCCTCCTCTCGACCATTCGTGTGGACACCTGAGGCGGAATCGGCTTTCCGCCGACTCAAGAGCTTATTCACCACAGCCCCGGTTCTCGTCCACCCCGACCCGGCGAGGCAGTACGTCGTCGAAGTAGATGCGTCTGACACAGGCATCGGAGCCGTTCTCTCACAGCGGTCAGAGGAGGACCACAGGGTCCACCCATGTGCCTATTACTCTCGGCGTTTCGAACCCGCTGAGAGGAACTATGATGTGGGCAACAAGGAACTGTTGGCGGTTCACGCCGCCCTGGAGGAGTGGAGACACTGGTTGGAGGGAGCTGAGCTACCGTTCATTGTGTGGTCGGATCACAAGAACCTGGCCTACATGAGGACGGCGAAGAGGCTCAACTCCAGGCAGGCCCGCTGGGCCCTTTTCTTCAGCCGGTTCAATTTCACCCTCACCTACCGTCCGGGCTCCAAGAACGTCAGAGCTGACGCCCTCTCCCGTCAGTCCCCGGGGGAGGGTCCTGCCGTCAAGGAGAACCCCGACACCATCCTTTCCTCAGCCCGGGTGGTGGGTGTAGTCACCTGGGCCATCGAGCCGCTGGTGAGACAGGCCCAGCGGGCCGAGCCAGACCCAGGTAACGGTCCCTGTAACCGGTTGTTTGTGCCTCTTGCTGTCCGCCCGCAGGTGTTGGAGTGGGGCCACTCCAGCCACTTTGCTTGTCACCCCGGGGAGCGGCGGACGGCGGAGTTCATCAGCCGGAGGTTCTGGTGGACCACTCTCAGGAGGGATGTCAGGGGGTTTGTAGCCGCCTGCACCACCTGCGCCCGGAGCAAGGCTTCGCATCGCCCTCCAGCAGGTCTCCTGCACCCCCTCCCCGTTCCCAGTCGCCCATGGTCCCACATTGCCATGGACTTTATTACGGGGCTTCCTGTTTCCCAAGGCTGTGACACCATCCTGACCGTGGTCGATCGCTTCTCCAAGGCGGTTCATTTTGTTTCCCTCCCAGGGCTTCCCTCGGCGGCCGAAACAGCGGACCTCCTGACCCTCCATGTGGTCCGCCTACATGGAATCCCCTCTGACATTGTGTCCGACCGCGGTCCCCAGTTCATCTCCAAGGTGTGGCAGGCCTTCTGCAAGGGAATTGGGGCCACGGCCAGCCTATCCTCTGGGTACCACCCCCAGTCCAATGGGCAGGCGGAGCGCGCCAACCAGGCCGTCGAGGCGGCTCTCCGTTGCGTCACCTCGAGTAACCCCACCTCCTGGGCCAAGTACCTGCCCTGGGTGGAGTACTCCCTCAACGCTATGGAGAGCTCCGCTACTGGTATGTCCCCGTTCCAATGTTCCCTGGGCTACCAGCCCCCGCTGTTTCCCCAACAGGAGCTGGAGGTGGCGGTCCCGACCACCAGGGCCCACCTCCGCCGGTGTCGACGCATTTGGAGGGCCGCCCGGGCCGCACTACTCCGGGCCACGGAGCGGGCCCGGCTTGCCGCGAACCGGCGGAGGGTGCCTGCCCCTGTCTACCAGCCTGGTCAGAGGGTTTGGCTGTTGGCCCGGGACCTGCCCCTCCAGACCTCCCAGACATCGACTCGTAAGTTGAATCCCCGTTATGTTGGTCCCTACACCGTGGATCGAATCATTAACCCCTCTGCGGTGCGTTTGGTTCTCCCTCCGTCTCTCCGGGTTCACCCCGTGTTTCATGTTTCTCAGCTGAAACCCGTGGCCTCCAGTCCCTTGTCTCCCCCTGTTACAGCTCCTCCGCTTCCCCGGGTCCTGGCGGATGGAGATCCGGTATGGTCGGTCCTTAAGCTCCTCGACGTCCGCCGCCGGGGGCGGGGTTTCCAGTACCTTGTGGATTGGGAGGGCTTCGGTCCGGAGGACCGGAGCTGGGTGCCCCCTTCCTATCTCGTGGACCCCTCCCTGCTGGACGACTTCTATCGGGAGAACCCGGGGGCTCTGGGGCGGTCGTCCGGTGCCTCCCCTCAGGGGGGGGATACTGTTGTGCCTCCCCCCACGCTCTAATCGATCCCAGGTGTTGCCCATCATAATCAGGCCTACTGAGACTAATTAACACCTGGGATCTACCCTTCTTTAGGCTGCCGAGGACCGACGTCGGGCGCTTGGTTATTGTGAACCACAATCACGAGAGACTGCGTGTTCCAGCTCCTACCTCGCCAAGTATCCTGTCCAACCCTGCCTAGTTTATGTTTTTGATGTTGGAGATTACAGTAAAGACATTTTTTCCTTTGCTTTGAGTGTCCGTGTCTCGCTACTTCTGGGTTCTTTGGCACATTTGGTTCCTCGGTCTCGTTGGGGTCTAACATCGTCTCTCCTAAATTGCTTGTTGATGAAATTTATCAAGGGATTTAAATGAAATTACCGAGACCTGGCAGTGGCATCTGGAAGCATTTCCAAATGGCACTCACATACTTCTTTTGAGACACCACACGGGTGTTAAATTAGCATTTATTTTCCTGAGCCCCGGCTTGTTGTCTTTAGTCACATCTGAAGAAGAATGATAGTTGATGCTAAATAAAGGCGAAAAAAAAACACGGTAGAAGAAGAAGCGATGTATGTGTGCTAATCCATACATAGACTGCAAAAAAGTGGAGCACCCGTGATATAACCCCTTGGTTCAAGATTCAAAATTTGTATTTGCCATTTGCAACAAGTACAATCATGACTCATTCACTTCACTCACAAACCATTTCTGCTGCTGTGTGACTCTGCTTAGTTGCCATCCCGCTAGCTTGGGAGCTAAATACAGATACATGTTTTAGTCAGTCCGGTCAGTCCACATTGCCAAGTTACGCTAAGCACAAACAAGCTAAATTGAGAACATTTTATGACAATTGTGGGTTTTTTTTATAACAGCGACGAGAGACCGAAATGTGTCATGTGTCTTTAGGTGTGAATGTCTTGCTACTGTTCGGTCACAGGACTATGTCTTGTTATAGTTAATCTTGTTACTGTTCATAGTCATAGGACTTTGTCTTGTTATTGTTCATCTGGTTACTGTTCATAGTTACTGTTATAAAATTATAACGGGGGTCCCCGTATAAAAAATGGTCCCCTGTATACAATTACAATGTATATTTATATATATTGTAATTGTATACAGGGAACCATTTTTTATACGGGGTATTAAAGTGGTATTAAAAGATTCAAATTGAAATGTGTTTCTGTTTATTACTATGAAACAGGTCTGAAGTATTTAGGTTGAACATTTTTACAATACAGATAGTTCCAATGGCATCTAAGAGTACAAATGGAAATTAAGCAAATGTTTAATTGGTGTAATGATTTTGAGGGGGTCCTTTTGGGGCCAGGTCCCTGGACCCAAAAATAACCCTTGAGAACCCCTGGTTTAGAGTATATAGTATAGTATATAGCTTATAGTTTATAGTGATATATAGTATTGAATTTTATTGTATTGTATTGTATTGTATTGTTCTGTAAAATACAAAATGTAGTTCTGTACTACGTACCACTGCAGTGTCAGAATCCTGTGAACAAGGAAGGCACCTTACATAATTAACACTTTGAAATGGGGTCACAAGTGGCCACGCCATTGACACATCACTGCATGTTACTTTAAAATTAATTTTCATTTAATGGAAAGGGGTGAGTTCTCAATATTCAAGATGTTTGTATTTGCCATGTGCAACGAGTACAACACTTACTTGCTTACTTCCCATTCACTCCCGCAGTACGAATTTCCTACAATTTAACACAATATACTAAACTTTCAACTATACTTATACTATACTATACTATACTATAATAATACTGTACACAATACAAATAACAGAAAAAAAATAAATAAAGTGATTGATGATATGATATATATATATGTGTTGAATATGTGTCATATATATTGTGATGTGCAAAAAACATTTAAAAGCATTTAAAATGGCCAGTGGTGCAGCAGCATCGTGAATACAGTGCAGTAGCTGTAATGAGTACAGAAAGTCCAGCAAAAGCATGTTACCCACTTACTCCAGATGTCCCATCATTTGGGCTTTGTTGAGTTGAGTTTTTCTCATTTATTTTGTATGTATTTGTACAAATGACAATAGATGTGTCTCGGGTGAATTTGTGAAAGCTTTCGATCTAATGGGCAAACACAGTGCTGTCCGATGTGATGCTATAGTTCATTAACACCACAATCAACTCACTGGCTCTCAGTCCACAATGGATTTTGTGGATATGTTGCTCCTTTCCAATGATCAAGGGAAAAAAAACACTTACAACCTTGAAATGCAGTGCTTTTTTTCAGAGCCACGCAGTCATTTACAGATTGATTAAGCGGGCACCAGCTAAGTGACTCATTACACTGGTCTCAGAACAGTTAAAGCAGCAGATGTTTCGGCGAGGACCTGGTAACCTCGGAGGGGTGGAGGGGAAGTGATGGCTCCATCATGATGGATGCCCAGGTGCTCAGAGGGGATGCACCGTAATTAGTCTTATTGATTTAGATGAGAACCTTTTTTTCATTTATTTATTTATTAATTAATTGATCCTGGAATAAGGATGGCTCCATTTGTTGCCATGGCAGCATTGTTGAGATTGAGCCTTTAATTGGATTTAAATGGACGGACGGATGGATTGATTTTTTGTAACAAATGAAAACAACAACAATAACAACAACAACCACAACCACAACAACAGAAACTCATAAGCTGTATATAAGATGATGGACCTTCTTGATGAGGTTTGTGCTGAGTGGCCCTCTCACGGCAGACGGGCACATCACGCCTCAGCCTGGCTCCTCAGACAGGGGGGCCGCGGCCCATCTTCAGCCCTGGGAGCATAATGTGGTTACAGGATCAATCGAAACAAGGAAAGTGAAGTCTTTATTATCTCAGGTACAGACCTGCTCTACAATTTTCCCGTCACAACAGACTACTCTCTTGGCAGATAGCCATAACAGCAAATGACATACGTGCAGCGCCTAGTATTAATATCACCTCTGTACAAGAGTCCCACAGTGGCCCGAGGAACTACGTCTGCTTCATGCAATCACACAAGCACATACAACTCTGTCCGTCCTGGAATGAATATTGAAGTGCGGTGAACTGCTGCTGTGCCCAAGTGTTCTTAAGAGATGACATTGTCACAACAAAGAAGATACAAAGATACTGCTGCATGATTCTAAACATCTTTGTTTGCGCATTCGTGATAGGAGGCACAGGCTTCCATTAACCTCAATATACATATATATTCATATAGAGTGTGAATAAGCGATATAGTAACTTCCTGTCATGTCAAGAAAATTATGTTAAAGTTAATTTAATACATTTTTTGTCTTGTGCTTTTGGTTTCGTGATTTACAGTTTTATTTTGGTAATGTAACATCCCCCTCATGTTTTCCCGCCTGTGTGATTGTCTGCCACGAGTATGGCGTATGGTGCTGTACGAGATGGCTGCCGTGTTGCGAGCTCCCGCAGGACAACGCAGTTTTTTGTTATTTATTCTTTTTATCGCGACTATCTTTGTTCAGGAAGTTAGCAGCACGTTCCATTATAACTTTTGCACACTTCTGGAGATCAGATCGACAGTGGCTCGCCACCTACCGGAGTTTTTTCATTCTTTCGACTCGGACGTCCCGCCCAAAGTCACAGCTGGATTATCTCCGACCATCTTGGGCACGATTACACGCAAGCGTCGCAGGAAGAAGCGATGGAAGCGAGCCGGCGTGCTAGTGAGGCTGAGATGTCGATCCGATTGCCCCCCATTACCCACTATTCTACTGGCTAATGTACTGTCTCTGGACAATAAGTTAAGCTACAGGCTCGTATTCAATTCCACCGGGAAATTAAGGATAATTGTATCATCTGACTTACAAAGACATGGTTGTCGGAGGGGGTTACCGACGTAGCTATCGAGCCGACGGGATTTACAGTCCACCGGGCGGACAGAACAAAGGCTCTCTCAGGTAAAGATCGCGGAGGGGGGGTATGTCTCATGATAAACAGATCTTGGTGCAACCAAAGTCATGTACATCCCCTCAAGTCTTTCTGTTCCCCGGATCTGGAGTACCTGATGCTAATGTGCCATCCATACTGGCTACCTTGGGAGTTTACAGCGGTAACCGTGACCAGTCGGCACACCCTGAGGCTGCTTTCATCGTGGCGGGGGACTTCAACAAGGTGAACCTGAAGAAGGTTCTCCCGAAGTTCTACCAATACATCAAGCACAGACGGGGTGAGCGGATCCTGGCTACAAGGCTACAAGGCCCTCCTCCGCCCACCGTTCGGCAAATCAGACCACCACTCTATCCAGCAACTCCCCGCCTATAGGCAGAGACTGAAGCAGCAACCGATCGCTGTGAGGGAGGTCCAATGCTGGTCGGACCAATCGGACACTATGCTGCAGATTGTTTTTATCGCGCTGACTGGCACATGTTCCGCGTTGCCTTGGACAATAACATCAACGAGTACGCGTCGTCGGTCACCGGGTTCATCAAGAAGTGCATAGATGACGTTGTTCCGACCAAGTCGGTTCGTATATACCCCAACCAGAAACCGTGGATTAACGGCGATGTTCGCGCTGCCCTACACGCGCGTAACGCTGCCTTTGGCTCCGGGAATATGGAGGAATATACGAGAGCCCGCTACAACCGCCGTAAGACCATCGTCACTGCCAAGCGGGAGTATGGACAGACTGGAGGAGAAATTCAAGAGCCACGATGTGAGGGGTATGTGGCAGGGGCTACAGACGATAACGAACTTCAGAGGGAGAACCAGTTGTGTATAGAACTCCTCTACCTCCCTCCCAGGAGAGCTAAATACTTTTTTAGCTCGGTTCGACGTGAATGGCGGCCCGCCGAAGCCAGCGCCGCTGAGGAGACCAGCCTGCTGAACATCTCGGAGGTGGATGTGTGATGCACCTTCAAGCTGTTTAACATCCGTAAGGCAGCAGGCCCTGAGGATATCCTGGGCCGCGTCCTCAGAGCATGCGCAGACCAGTATGCAGGAGTCTTTGCAGACATCTTCAACCTCTCCCTGTCCCAGGCTGTTGTTCCCGCAGTCTTCAAGATGTCCACCATCGTGCCTGTCCCTAAACAACCCAAGGTAACATGCCTGAATGACTATAGACCTGTAGCCCTCACCTCGATTGTCAGCAAATGCTTCGAGAGGTTGATCAAGGACTTTATTTGCTCCGTGTTACCTGCCACGCTGGACCCAATTTGCATATCTTCAAAACAGATCCACGGACGACACAATTGCCATGGCCCTCCACACTGCCCTTTCCAACCTGGAGGGAAATAACTGTTATGTGCGAATGCTGTTTGTGGACTACAGCTCAGCGTTCAACCCGATAGTTCCTGCCAAGCTCGACACCAAGCTTAGAGGTCTAGGCGTGCCCCCATCCACATGCAGCTGGATACTGGACCACCTGTTGGACCGCCGCCAGGTGGTGAGGATGGGCAGCACTACCTCAGAGCCACTGACCCTCAACACGGGAGCCCCCCAGGGATGTGTGCTGAGCCCTCTCCTCTACTCCATTTTCACCCGCGACTGCATGGCTATGCACAGCTCTAACGTCATCATCAAGTTTGCTGACGACACGACAGTGATGGGCCTGATTGCCGGCAACGACGAGACAGCCTACAGGGAGGAGGTCGGATCGCTGGAGCAGTGGTGCCAGGAGAACAGCCTCGCCCTCAACGTCAAGAAGACCAAGGAGCTGATCGTGGACTTCAGGAAGCAGAGGGGAGAGCACAGCCCTATCTCCATCGACGGCGTTGCAGTTGAGAGGGTCAGCAGCTTCAAGTTCCTCGGCGTGCACATCTCCGAGGACCTCACATGGTCCACGCACACCCCACACGTGGTGAAAAGGGCCCAACAACGCCTGTATTTCCTCAGGCGTCTGAAGAAATTCAGCATGGGCCCCTGCATCATGACAACATTCTATAACGGCACTATCGAGAGTGTTCTTACAGGGTGTATCACCGCCTGGTACGGGAACTGCACCGCACTCGAGCGCAGAGCGCTTCAAAGGGTGGTGCGGACGGCCCAGTATATCGTTGGAGGTGAGCTCCCCTCCCTCCTGGATATATACAATCAGCGGTGCGTGGCCAAGGCCAAACAAATCATAAAAGACATTGCCCACCCCAGCCACGAACTGTACTCACTGTTACCGTCAGGCAGGCGATACCACAGTATCAAGTGCCGTACAAATAGGCTTAGAGATAGCTTCCACAGTCAGGCCATCAGGCTGCTGAACGAGGGCGTATAGCATATAACAATGTATATTTTATTACATTGATTTATATATACATATTGCTCTTTTCTGTGCGAATATTTAGCATTTTATAAATTGCATTTTTATTTTTTATTTTTATTTTTAACTTTTTATTCTATTTTTATCTATTTTTTTAGATTATTTTATAACTGCTGTCTGTCATCGGGTATTGCACATAAGATTTTCACATCACTGCTTTATACTTGTGTAAACTGTGAAGTGACAATAAACTTGACTTGACTTGACTTGACTATAGCATATAACAATGTATATTTTATTACATTGATTTTTATATACATATTGCTTATTACTTATTTTTATAACTGCTGTCTGTCGTCGGGTATTGCACATAAGATTTTCACTCACTGCTTAATACTTGTGTAAACTGTGAAGTGACAATAAACTTGACTTGACTTGACTTGATGTCACGAACGTACACGGTGTGGACCCAAAAGCACGAATGCAGACACAGTGATAAAGTAAAAGAGTCTTTACTGAAAAAAGCAAGGTCCAACACAAAAATTCACTCGATAATTGAAAAGCTCAAAGGCAAAATAACTAATCACCAAAAACCTGACTGTGGCGTGGCATGACGTGGAACCTGACCGCTGAAGAACTCGGCATAACACAACGAGACAATCTGGCAACGAGACAGTGATTGCCTGGACCTATTTATGCCAGGAGACATCACCAGGTGCAAACAATAATGACATAACCAATCGCAGGGGGTGGGAGGAAGACACACTATAGAAATAAAACCCTGGAACTAAACTAAACATAATACATGAATAAAACAGAAACTTTGCAACCATTCAGCATAGTTGGCGACGCACAACACTTGCCCTGATTGTTTCCCCCTGTTCCCTGTTACTTTGTGTATAAATAGTCTGCGTCTTGTTTTACGCTGCACCTGTATAGCGGCATTACCATTTCCCTAATGTTTTGAAGAAAATAAACAAGCCACCGGTGGAGCCATCATTAATTCCCACCTGCTGCATTTTACAAGCGGGTCAGGCGAGCTCATATGAATATGGCATTTCCAGTCAGCAAAAGGCTAGCGCGATGTCTGACATTTCTGTTGTTCCGTCTCTCACAAGCAATAACAAAGGCAAGTAAATCAGGTGTGTGTGTTTGTGTGTGCTACTTGCAGCCGCAGTCGCAGCGCTTCAAGACAGACACAACACAAGCCATAAGGGATCTCTACACCGCAATAAAGGCATACAAATCCTAGTCAGGTGACAGCAATGTTAAATCCCCCATAAACAAAACTCCCCAAGAGCACATTAGCAAAGACGCATCAGGACCTATAGGATAGCATTATATTTGCATGAAAGACATGACTGTCTCAATCATTGCACAGATTATGAGCTGAGCTGTAGGCTAACTAGGCCAGTGTAGACAGTGGTTGTTTACTGTAGTGAAATGATCACACAGATTTTTCTGCTTGCAGTCTTTATTTGTAGATCGCAACTTCATACAAACAATTACACTCGTGCTTGGTTCAACGCCGGCCGGCTTGTCGCATGTGCCGCTTATATGGTGACGTAGCCAGAAGCAAAACTTATTTCTTAAAGGGACAGAGTGTAAACATATATGACACCTCCCCTTTTTTTAACGTTTTCAAAACAAACAAGTAGTCAAAGGCAGTCAAAGACAATGTAATAAATAATATTTATTTTGGGCTTACCTTTAGCTTAAAAATATTACTATATTGTCTCAATAAGTCTGACACGTTAATGTCTTAATGACACGTCCAGACCTGGTCTGAACCAGTCCCGGTGTTTGTTCAGGTTTTGCGACCCCACCTGGACTCCCAGTCTCTGGACAACCAGTCACTGGACTTGTAGACTGGGAAACCACCCCAGTACTCCAAGCGGCTACAGGCGAGTCGGTTTGGGCAGGACAAGGCATTGGTACCCTCCGATGAGGTATGACCTTGGGGTGATACACTCATCCTTCAAAACCACCGCTGGTGTCGTCCAAGCATTTTCCTGATCCAGCTTGGTGTGGACCATGTCTCCTCGCTTTAGAGGTGGTAAAGGCCTGACCCCATGGTGGCGGTTGTAGTAGAATGCTTGTTTGGCCTTCTCGCCAGCATCCTTTTGCTTTACAGTCCTCCTGTTAGGCCACTTGGGTCGAAGATTCCTCACCAGTGTACCCCTGTAGTGATACATGGAG
>JANIIK010001051.1:0-46000 GCA_027704905.1 Muraenolepis orangiensis
ACCTTTTCCTTAAAATGTGCCTTTTTAAGGAAACTTTAATTATTACCATTGCTGAATATTTGTACATATTTTTTACAGCTAACTGGTATCATTTAAATATCTATTTTTTACATTGACTACACTTTTCTTGTGTTCATTATTGAAGTAAAAGACTTGTGTTCTTTCAACCCATTTCCTAACATGTTCCTGTTGATGTTGTGTGAAGGCTGAATGGCTGTCGTCTGTCAGAGAGATGCTGTGAAGCTCTGGCCTCAGTTCTCAGCTCCAACTCCTCCAGTCTGAGAGAGCTGGACCTGAGTACCAACGACCTGCAGGATTCAGGAGTGAAGCTGCTCTCTGCTGGACTGGGGAGTCCACACTGTAGACTGGAGACTCTCAGGTCAGTTGGACTCAATGAGCAAACACTTACAGCCCAGGGTTTGATATCAGAAGACATTCAACTGATTCCATGCATTGAGGAGATCTTTAGAACCAGGTGACCATCTCCATCACTAAGGACCACAACCACCCTGGGCACATCTCTTCTCCCCCTACCGTCTGGTCGCTGGTTCTGCAGCATCCGTACAATGACTACCAGGTTTAGGACAGTTTATATCCACAGACAGTGACCTACTGAACTGCTAGGAGTGCTAACACTGTCATAACATGTCATTAACATTACAGTATCATAACATTGTCATTAACATTACACTATCATAACATGGTCATTAACATTACACTTTCATAACATTATCACTAACATTACACTTTCATAACATTGTCATTAACATTACACTATCATAACATTGTCAATAACATTACATAACCATAACGTTGTCATTAACATTACACTATCATAACATTGTCATTAACATTACACTATCATAACATTGTCATTAACATTACACTATCATAATATTGTCAGTAACATTACACTATCATAACATTGTCATTAACATTACACTATCATAACATGTCATTAACATTACACTATCATAACATGTCATTAACATTACACTATCATAACATGTCATCAACATTACACTATTATAGCATTTCATTAACATTACACTATTATAGCATGCCATTAACATTACCCTATCATAACATTACACTATCATAACATTGTCATTAACATGACACTATCATAACATTACACTATCATAACATTGTCATTAACATTACGCTATCATAACATGTCATTAACATTACACTATCATAACATGTCATTAACATCACACTGTCATAACATGTCATTAACATTACACTATAATAACATTGTCATTAACATTACACTGTCATAACATTGTCATTACCATTACACTATCATAACATTGTCATTAACATTACACTATCATAACATTGTAATTAACATTACACTTTCATAACATTATCACTAACATTACACTATCATAACATTGTCATTAACATTACACTATTATAACGTTGTCATTAACATTACACTATCATAACATTGTCAATAACATTACATTACCATAACGTTGTTATTAACATTACACTATCATAACGTTGTCATTAACATTACACTATCATAACATTGTCATTAACATTACACTGTCATAAGATGTCATTAACATTACATTACCATAACGTTGTCATTAACATTACACTATAATAACATTGTCATTAACATTACACTATCATAACATTGTCATTAACATGACACTATCATAACATTGTCATTAACATTACACTATAATAACATTGTCATTAACATTACACTATCATAACATTGTCATTAACATGACACTATCATAACATTGTCATTAACATTACACTGTCATAACATGTCATTAACATTACACTATCATAACATGTCATCAACATTACACTATCATAACATGTCATTAACATTACACTATTATAGCATTTCATTAACATTACACTATTATAGCATGCCATTAACATTACCCTATCATAACATTACACTATCATAACATTGTCATTAACATGACACTATCATAACATTACACTATCATAACATTGTCATTAACATTACGCTATCATAACATGTCAATAACATTACACTATCATAACATGTCATTAACTTTACACTATAATAACATTGTCATTAACATTACACTGTCATAACATTGTCATTACCATTACACTATCATAACATTGTCATTAACATTACACTATCATAACATTGTAATTAATATTACAGTTTCATAACATTATCACTAACATTACACTATCATAACATTGTCATTAACATTACACTATTATAACGTTGTCATTAACATTACACTATCATAACATTGTCAATAACATTACATTACCATAACGTTGTTATTAACATTACACTATCATAACGTTGTCATTAACATTACACTATCATAACATTGTCATTAACATTACACTGTCATAACATTGTCATTAACATGACCCTATCATAACATTGTCATTAACATTACACTGTCATAACATGTCATTAACATTACACTATTATAGCATGTCATTAACATTACACTATCATAACATGTCAGTAACATTACACTATCATAACAGTGTCATTAACATTACACTATTATAACGTTGTCATTAACATTACACTATCATAACATTGTCAATAACATTACATTACCATAACGTTGTTATTAACATTACACTACCATAACGTTGTCATTAACATTACACTATAATAACATTGTCATTAACATTACACTATCATAACATTGTCATTAACATGACCCTATCATAACATTGTCATTAACATTACACTGTCATAACATGTCATTAACATTACACTATTATAGCATGTCATTAACATTACACTATCATAACATGTCAGTAACATTACACTATCATAACATTGTCATTAACATTACACTATCATAACATGTCATTAACATTACACTATCATAACATGTCATTAACATTACACTATTATAGCATGTCATTAACATTACACTATCATAACATGTCATCAACATTACACTATCATAACATGTCATTAACATTACACTATTATAGCATTTCATTAACATTACACTATTATAGCATTCCATTAACATTACCCTATCATAACATTACACTATCATAACATTGTCATTAACATGACACTATCATAACATTACACTATCATAACATTGTCATTAACATTACGCTATCATAACATGTCATTAACATTACACTATCATAACATGTCATTAACATCACACTGTCATAACATGTCATTAACATTACACTATAATAACATTGTCATTAACATTACACTGTCATAACATTGTCATTAACATGACACTATAATAACATTGTCATTAACATTACACTATCATAACATTGTCATTAACATGACACTATCATAACATTGTCATTAACATTACACTGTCATAACATGTCATTAACATCACACTATTATAGCATGTCATTAACATTACACTATCATAACATGTCAGTAACATTACACTATCATAACATGTCATCAACATTACACTATCATAACATGTCATTAACATTACACTATTATAGCATTTCATTAACATTACACTATTATAGCATGCCATTAACATTACCCTATCATAACATTACACTATCATAACATTGTCATTAACATGACACTATCATAACATTACACTATCATAACATTGTCATTAACATTACGCTATCATAACATGTCAATAACATTACACTATCATAACATGTCATTAACTTTACACTATAATAACATTGTCATTAACATTACACTGTCATAACATTGTCATTACCATTACACTATCATAACATTGTCATTAACATTACACTATCATAACATTGTAATTAATATTACACTTTCATAACATTATCACTAACATTACACTATCATAACATTGTCATTAACATTACACTATTATAACGTTGTCATTAACATTACACTATCATAACATTGTCAATAACATTACATTACCATAACGTTGTTATTAACATTACACTATCATAACGTTGTCATTAACATTACACTATCATAACATTGTCATTAACATTACACTGTCATAACATTGTCATTAACATGACCCTATCATAACATTGTCATTAACATTACACTGTCATAACATGTCATTAACATTACACTATTATAGCATGTCATTAACATTACACTATCATAACATGTCAGTAACATTACACTATCATAACAGTGTCATTAACATTACACTATTATAACGTTGTCATTAACATTACACTATCATAACATTGTCAATAACATTACATTACCATAACGTTGTTATTAACATTACACTACCATAACGTTGTCATTAACATTACACTATAATAACATTGTCATTAACATTACACTATCATAACATTGTCATTAACATGACCCTATCATAACATTGTCATTAACATTACACTGTCATAACATGTCATTAACATTACACTATTATAGCATGTCATTAACATTACACTATCATAACATGTCAGTAACATTACACTATCATAACATTGTCATTAACATTACACTATCATAACATGTCATTAACATTACACTATCATAACATTTCATTAACATTACACTATTATAGCATGTCATTAACATTACACTATCATAACATGTCATCAACATTACACTATCATAACATGTCATTAACATTACACTATTATAGCATTTCATTAACATTACACTATTATAGCATTCCATTAACATTACCCTATCATAACATTACACTATCATAACATTGTCATTAACATGACACTATCATAACAATACACTATCATAACATTGTCATTAACATTACGCTATCATAACATGTCATTAACATTACACTATCATAACATTTCATTAACATCACACTGTCATAACATGTCATTAACATTACACTATAATAACATTGTCATTAACATTACACTGTCATAACATTGTCATTAACATGACACTATAATAACATTGTCATTAACATTACACTATCATAACATTGTCATTAACATGACACTATCATAACATTGTCATTAACATTACACTGTCATAACATGTCATTAACATCACACTATTATAGCATGTCATTAACATTACACTATCATAACATGTCAGTAACATTACACTATCATAACATTGTCATTAACATTACACTATCATAACATGTCATTAACATTACACTATCATAACATGTCATTAACATTACACTATCATAACATGTCATCAACATTACACTATCATAACATGTCATTAACATCACACTGTCATACCATGTCATTAACATTACACTATAATAACATTGTCATTAACATTACACTGTCATAACATTGTCATTACCATTACACTATCATAACATTGTAATTAACATTACACTTTCATAACATTATCACTAACATTACACTATCATAACATTGTCATTAACATTACACTATTATAACGTTGTCATTAACATTACACTATCATAACATTGTCAATAACATTACATTACCATAACGTTGTTATTAACATTACACTATCATAACGTTGTCATTAACATTACACTATCATAACATTGTCATTAACATTACACTGTCATAAGATGTCATTAACATTACATTACCATAACGTTGTCATTAACATTACACTATAATAACATTGTCATTAACATGACACTATCATAACATTGTCATTAACATGACACTGTCATAACATGTCATTAACATTACACTATTATAGCATGTCATTAACATTACACTATCATAACATGTCAGTAACATTACACTATCATAACATTGTCATTAACATTACACTATCATAACATGTCATTAACATTACACTATCATAACATGTCATTAACATTACACTATTATAGCATGTCATTAACATTACACTATCATAACATGTCATCAACATTACACTATCATAACATGTCATTAACATTACACTATTATAGCATTTCATTAACATTACCCTATCATAACATTACACTATCATAACATGTCATTAACATTACACTATCATAACATGTCATTAACATTACACTATTATAGCATTTCATTAACATTACACTATTATAGCATGCCATTAACATTACACTATCATAACATGTCATTAACATTACACTATCATAACATGTCATTAACATTACACTATCATAACATGTCATTAACATTACACTATCATAACATGTCATTAACATTACACTATCATAACATTGTCATTAACATTACACTATCATAACATGTCATTAACATTACACTATCATAACATTGTCATTAACATTACACTATCATAACATGTCATTAATATATACTTACATACTTTCTGGACTTTCTGGACTCATTACAGTTACTGTACTGCACTGTATTCATGATGCTGGTGCACTACTGGCACTTTAAAATGCTTTTATATGTTTTATGTACAATTCAAAACATGTACATATCATCCATTAGTCACTTTATTGTTTTTTCTATTGTCATTTTTATTATGTATAGTATTTTTATAGTATAGTTGTATATAAATTCATACTCGAAGAGGGTAACATTACACTGTCATAACATGTTATTAACATTACACTATCATAACATTGTCATTAACATGACACTATCATAACATTGTCATTAACATTACACTGTCATAACATGTCATTAACATTACACTATAATAACATTGTCATTAACATTACACTATAATAACATTGTCATTAACATTACACTATCATAACATTGTCATTAACATTACACTATAATAACATTGTCATTAACATTACACTATAATAACATTGTCATTAACATTACATTATCATAACCAGTCATTACCATTACACTATCATAACATTGTCATTAACATTACACTATCATAACATTGTCATTAACATGACACTATCATAACATTGTCATTAACATTACACTGTCATAACATGTCATTAACATTACACTATAATAACATTGTCATTAACATTACACTATCATAACATGTCATTAACATTACACTATCATAACATGTTATTAACATTACACTATCATAACATTGTCATTAACATGACACTATCATAACATTGTCATTAACATTACACTGTCATAACATGTCATTAACATTACACTATAATAACATTGTCATTAACATTACACTATAATAACATTGTCATTAACATTACACTATCATAACATTGTCATTAACATTACACTATAATAACATTGTCATTAACATTACACTATAATAACATTGTCATTAACATTACATTATCATAACCAGTCATTACCATTACACTGTCATAACATTGTCATTAACTTTAAACTATCATAACATTGTCATTAACATGACACTATCATAACATTATCATTAACATGACACTATCGTAACATTGTCATTAACATGACACTATCATAACATTACACTGTAATAACATTGTCATTAACATTACACTATCATAACATTGTCATTAACATTACACTATCATAACATGTCATTAACATTACATTATCATAACATGTCATTAACATTACACCAGCATAACATGTCATTAACATTACACTATCATAACATGTCATTAACATTACACTATCATAACATGTCATTAACATTACACTATCATAACATGCCATTAACATTACACTATCATAACATGTCATTAACATTACACTATCATAACATTGTCAATAACATTACACTATCATAACATGTCATTAACATTACACTATCATAACATTGTCATTAAGCGCTGCAGAGGGTGGTGAAAACCGCCCAACTCATCGTTGGACTACCCCTCCCTGCAATAAACACCACCCACCACAAACGGTGTCTGAGGAAGGCACAACAAATAGTGTAAAACCCTCTCACCCCAACCATGGACTGTTAGCCCTCCTCCCCTCCGGGAGGCGCTATAGAAACCTTTGTTCCAAGTCAAGCAGGCTTAGGAACAGCTTCTTCCCCTCAGCTGTCATCTCCCTGAACTCTGCACCATGAAGACAGCCCCACCCCCTCTGCTGCCCCCCCCCCTCTGCTGCCCCCCCCCCCTGCTGCCCCCCCCCTCTGCTGCCCCACCCCCTGCTGCCCCACCCCCTCTGCTGCCCCCACCCTCTGCTGCCCCCCCTCTGCTGACCCCCCCCCTCTGCTTTCCCCCCCCTTCTGCTGTCCCCCCCCCTCTGCTGCCCCCCCTCTGCTGACCCCCCCCCTCTGCTTTCCCCCCCCCTCTGCTGTCCCCCCTCTGCTGTCCCCCCCTCTACTGCCCCCCCCCATCTGCTGCCACCCCTCTGCTAACCCCCCTCTGCTGTCCCCCCCTCTGCTGTCCCAACTCTGCTGTCCCCCCCCCCCTCTGCTGTCCCCCCCCCCTCTGCTGTCCCCCATCTGCTTTCCCCCCCCTGCTGTCCCCCCCCCTCTGCTGTCCCCCCTGCTGCTGCACATCTGCTGCCCCCTCCCCCCTGCTCACGCCCCTCCCCCTCCCCCCTGCTCACGCCCCTGCCCCTCCCCCCTGCTCACGCCCCTGCCCCTCCCCCCTGCTCACGCCCCTGCCCCTCCCCCCTGCTCACGCCCCTGCCCCTCCCCCCTGCTCACGCCCCTGCCCCCCCCCCCTGCTCACGCCCCTGCCCCTCCCCCCTGCTCACGCCCCTGCCCCCCCCCCCTGCCCCTCCCCCCTGCTCACGGCCCTGCCCCTCCCCCCTGCCCCCCCCCCCTGCTCACGCCCCTGCCCCCCCCCCCTGCTCACGCCCCTGCCCCTCCCCCCTGCTCACGCCCCTGCCCCCCCCCCCCTGCCCCTCCCCCCTGCTCACGGCCCTGCCCCTCCCCCCTGCCCCTCCCCCCTGCCCCTCCCCCCTGCTCACGGCCCTGCCCCTCCCCCCTGCCCCCCCCCCCTGCTCACGCCCCTGCCCCCCCCCCCTGCTCACGCCCCTGCCCCTCCCCCCTGCTCACGCCCCTGCCCCCCCCCCCCTGCCCCTCCCCCCTGCTCACGGCCCTGCCCCTCCCCCCTGCCCCTCCCCCCTGCCCCTCCCCCCTGCTCACGCCCCTGCCCCCCCCCCCCTGCCCCTCCCCCCTGCTCACGGCCCTGCCCCTCCCCCTGCCCCTCCCCCCTGCCCCTCCCCCTCTGCTCAACACCTATAATAATCATCACAATGTCTCTGATTAACTGTTAAAAAAAAATAAAACTGTATCACAACTACTACCTCTCTATAATTTACATATTTATTATTACTAAGATACCTGTTTACTGTACCTGCAATATATGTTTACATATGTTGATAGAACTGCTCCTACTCCTGTATATATATATACATTTATACTTGCCATACATTTATATATGATTCAGATTCAGATAACTTTATTTATCCCGAGGGAAATTAAGGAATGGATGCTCACTTGTATACATTTACATTTCTATATATTTATCCTGCTTTCAATAACTGCATACCCCTGATCACTACCTGTTCAATGATCACTTACCTGTATATACATAAACCTATTATTATGATCATATCACATTTATACCTAGACTGTCTATTAACCTGTACATTTAAACTGTCAATTATATTATATAACATGCACTTTACTGCAACATGTGCACTCTGGTTAGATGCTAAATTATTTTCGCTGTACTGTAATTGTGCTGTGAAATGACAATACGTTAGAATCTAATCTAATCGAATTAACATTACACTATCATAACATTGTCATTAACATTACACGATCATACAATTTTCATTAACATCACACTATCATAACATGTCATTAACATTACACTATCATAACATGTCATTAACATTACACTGTCATAACATGTCATTAACATTACACTATCATAACATTGTCATTAGCATTACACTATCATAACATTGTCATTAACATTAACACGTGTGTGTGTGTGTGTGTGTGTGTGTGTGTGTGTGTGTGTGTGTGTGTGTGTGTGTGTGTGTGTGTGTGTGTGTGTGTGTGTGTGTGTGTGGTGTGTGTGTGTGTGTGTGTGTGTGTGTGTGTGTGTGTGTGTGTGTGTGTGTGTGTGTGTGTGTGTGTGTGTGTGTGTGTGTGTGCAGGTTGTCTGCCTGTATGGTCTCACAGGAAGGCTGTGCTTCTCTGGCCTCAGCTCTGAGCTCCAACCCCTCCCGTCTGAGAGAGCTGGACCTGAGCTACAATCACCCAGGAGACTCAGGAGTTACGCTGCTCTCTGCTGGACTGGAGGATCCACGCTGGAGACTGGACACTCTCAGGTACGGAGAGGACAGCTCACCTCTCAGGGACCGTGTCTCCTACAAGGATTCAACCGGCCGCTAGATGAAGTGGTTTACCGAGGCGGCTGTAACTCATGTTGTGTACAAAGTGATGATCCAGCAGATCATGAGTGTGAATGTTTCAACTGCTCTCTCTTTGTTCCCCCCAGGGTGGAGCACGGTGGAGGATGGAGGCTGAAACCAGGTCCAAAGAAGTGTGAGTGTCTGTTTAGTTTGAGTCATCACAACACACACTCACTCTTTAGATGGAAGGTCCATCCACACAGCAGGAGGTGACGTCCTGCTGGGAATGAACAGGATGGATCTCATCAATACAAAACACGTTTAGAGACCCAAACGGAGCAGCTTTCCCTTTAATATTAGTGTGTATTTAATATTATATTATAACAATAATCATCATCCTTATGGTTCAAATAAGGACCATTGAAGAATAAATGATTACTGTTTTGAATAATGATTACTATAATGTAATATAATTATGAATATTATTATTTTATTATTCTTAATACAAATATTTATATTAATAGTATTATTTATACTACTATTATTATTACTATTATTATTATAAGTGTTGTTATTATTATTAATATTATTATATAAATCCAATAATAATATTATTATTATTGTGATTGTTATGTAAGACATTAGAACATAATAATGCTGATACTACTAATATATTGATGACACACACAGAGCCCATGTGGTGACGCTGAGGGACTGAGAACATCAGGAGAACACAAACTACAGTCTGGCCTCAGTTTCTAGGAACAACAACAACAGTTCAGCAGACTAATCATGTCTTGTTCTCCATCAGATGCGTGTGAACTCACACTGGACCCAAACACAGCCCACAGAGGACTCTCTCTGTCTGAGGACAACAGGAAGGTGACGAGGGTTAGAGAGGAGGAGAAGTATCCTGATCACCCAGAGAGATTTGACTACTGTCACCAGGTGTTGTGTAGAGAGGGTCTGACTGACCGCTGTTACTGGGAGGTGGAGAGGGAAGGACGTGTTGATATAGGAGTGACATACAGAGGAATCACTAGGAGAGGAGGGGGTAAAGACAGCTGGCTTGGATACAACAACAAGTCCTGGAGTCTTTATTGTCTTGATGATGGTTACTCTGTCCAGTACAACGGTAGTAGAACAGTCATACGTCTCCCCTCCTCTAACAGAGTAGGAGTGTATGTGGACCGACCTGCTGGCTCTCTCTCCTTCTACAGAGTGTCCCCAGATGGAGGAGGGTCCTCAGACACACTGACACTCATCCACACCTTCCAGTCCACATTCACCCAGGAGGACCTCCTCCCTGCGTTTGGGTTAGAGGGTTATGGTTCCTCAGTGTCTCTGTGTCCGTTGTAGCAACACACACACACACACACACACACACACACACACACACACACACACACACACACACACACACACACACACACACACACACACACACACTGTAGTGGAAAGGGGCGTGGCTAAGTGGTGTCTGATCACGAGGAAGCGGGAGCGGCCAACCTCCTCACCTCCTCACCTCCTCACCTCCTCACCTCCTCACCTCCTCACCTCCTCAACCTCCTCACCTCCTCAACCTCCTCACCTCCTCAACCTCCTCACCTCCTCACCTCCTCAACCTCCTCACCTCCTCACCTCCTCACCTCCTCAACCTCCTTACCTCCTCACCTCCCCACCTCCTCACCTCCTCAACCTCCTCACCTCCTCACCTCCTCACCTCCTCAACCTCCTTACCTCCTCCACCTTCTCACCTCCCCACCTCCTCACCTCCTCACCTCCTCACCTCCTCAACCTCCTTACCTCCCCACCTCCTCCACCTTCTCACCTCCTCATCTCTTCACCTCCTTCACCTCCTCACGTCCTTACCTCCCCCACCTCAGACTCACACAAACACACACACATATTTATAAACATACACACACACACACACAGACATACTCAAACATATAGAAATACACACACAGACATAAAAACACACACACATATACGCACACACATACACATATATTATAATACACACACACGCACACACACACACACACACACACACACACACACACACTCACACACACATGAGTTAGCAGCAGGGATCCTGGTTGATCTTCTGGTCATCAATACAAGTGGTCCATGGGAACAGATACTGATGGTCCTGTTGGGACTTTAAAGTGAATATTGATTCCTTGTGTTGGGAACACGTATTAAAGACATGTCCTCACCTGTTGAGGATTTAGAACGTCTGCTATTCTCTTATTGGAGTCCTTCTGTTTATTGAGGACATGGGAGGGACCATTGATTCTGTTGTTTGTTCATAAAGCCTCAAGGGGAGGAACAGTCACTAGATCACACTGGAGGTGATCTACCAGCATGGGTCCTACCACTGGGTCACGGATGGACCCCAGGGATTTAAAGACTGTTCAACTTTTGACTGTTATTCATTTTGATCGCTAAAAATTCATGAACTTCTCTTTTTAAAAGGTTCACAAAAACTGCTTCATGCAATATGATGTTTTAAATGGTTGAACTTTCTCTTTAACAAGTTCTAGAAGACTGTTGTATTCAATATAATGTTTTAAATGGTTGAACTTTCTCTTTAACAAGTTCTAGAAGACTGTTGTATTCAATATAATGTTTTAAATGGTTGAACTTTCTCTTTAACACGTCCTAGAAGACTGTTGTATTCAATATAATGTTTTAAATGGTTGAACTTTCTCTTTAACACGTTCTAGAAGACTGTTGTATTCAATATAATGTTTTAAATGGTTGAACTTTCTCTTTAACACGTTCTAGAAGACTGTTGTATTCAATATGATGTTTTAAATGGTTGAACTTTCTCTTTAACACGTTCTAGAAGACTGTTGTATTCAATATAATGTTTTAAATGGTTGAACTTTCTCTTTAACACGTTCTAGAAGACTGTTGTATTCAATATAATGTTTTAAATGGTTGAACTTTCTCTTTAACACGTTCTAGAAGACTGTTGTATTCAATATAATGTTTTAAATGGTTGAACTTTCTCTTTAACACGTCCTAGAAGACTGTTGTATTCAATATAATGTTTTAAATGGTTGAACTTTCTCTTTAACACGTTCTAGAAGACTGTTGTATTCAATATGATGTTTTAAATGGTTGAACTTTCTCTTTAACACGTTCTAGAAGACTGTTGTATTCAATATAATGTTTGTGGTGGAGATGAAGATGTGTTCTCAGAGCTAAAGGGAGTCATGCATTGGATGTTCTTTCATGGTCTGACCAGCTAAATATCACATGTTCATGTTGTTTCCTTTGATTCTTTGAAGCATTATTAATCACATGGGATTGTTTCCTTTAAATCCTTTTTTGAAGTGTTATTAAAGTATGATGTTGGATTGGTGTTCATGACGTTGTGTTTGTAATTGAAAAATCATATGATGTCCCTTCTATCACTCTCTGTTTCTTTGGCCTTGTGACCCCCCCCATGTAATTCTCCCTATCACCCTTTTGTCCTATTGTCCTGAGGGGTCTGGTCCTTATCCTTATCCTTATCCTTATCCTTATCCTTATCCTGCTTGACCAACTGTAATGTTTATCTCACAGCGGGGGACAGTGGCTATTGCAGTCTACAGCTGTTGGGGGGGGGGTTGGCATACATCTATTGAGCTGGATCAAAGGCTTGGCCGCTCCTGGTTTAACACCTCTGGCTTCCTCTGCCTGCACGAGAGTTCCTCTGTTCCCGTGCTGGAGATGGGGGTGGTGGAGCCAAATGGTCAAGACTTGCATCATTGGGGTGAAAGACAGTGTCTTAGGGGCAGTCCTAAGGAGGGATAAATACTGAGTGTTGCCAGCATTGCGGGGGACTTCCCTATCCTCACCTCATAGGATTCGGGGCTCCCGACAAAGCTTTGTCTGTCTGTTGTCTGTCTGTTGTTTGACTGTCTGTCAATTTGTCTGTTTGGCCACTTGTCTACTTGTCTACTTGTATTTGTTCATTGTGTTCTGCTTGCTTGATAAATCTTCAAACTTAATTGAGTTCATGTGTGACAGTTCTTATTGATTGATAATTTGCCTTCTTATTCACGTAGATTTCCACCACACTATGTATTGAGATTGTTGCGCAACAATTTCCCTCAGGATAAATAAAGTCCATCTATCTATCTATCTACCTCTCCTCCCTCCCCCACATCTCTCCCTCCTTCTCCTCCTCCCTCCCCCACATCTCTCCCTCCTTCTCCTCCCTCCCCCACATCTCTCCCTCCTTCTCCTCCTCCCTCCCCCACATCTCTCCCTCCTTCTCCTCCTCCCTCCCCCACATCTCTTCCTCCTTCTCCTCCCTCCCCCACATCTCTCCCTCCTTCTCCTCCTCCTCCCTCCCCCACATCTCTCCCTCCTTCTCCTCCCTCCCCCACAACTCTCCCTCCTTCTCCTCTTCCCTCCCCCACATCTCTCCCTCCTCCTTCTCCTCCCTCCCCTACATCTCTCCCTCCTTCTCCTCCCTCCCCCACATCTCTCCCTCCTTCTCCTCCCTCCCCCACATCTCTCCCTCCTTCTCCTCCTCCCTCACATCTCTCCCTCCTTCTCCTCCCTCCCCCACATCTCTCCCTCCTTCTTCTCCCTCCCCCACATCTCTCCCTCCTTCTCCTCCTCCCTCCCCCACATCTCTCCCTCCTTCTCCTCCTCCCTCCCCCACATCTCTCCCTCCTTCTCCTCCTCCCTCCCCCACATCTCTCCCTCCTTCTCCTCCCCCCTCCCCCACATCTCGTCCTCCTTCTCCTCCCTCCCCCACATCTCTCCCTCCTTCTCCTCCCTCCCCCACATCTCTCCCTCCTTCTCCTCCTCCCTCACATCTCTCCCTCCTTCTCCTCCCTCCCCCACATCTCTCCCTCCTTCTCCTCCTCCCTCCCCCACATCTCTCCCTCCTTCTTCTCCTCCCTCCCCCACATCTCTCCCTCCTTCTCCTCTCTCCCCCACATCTCTCCCTCCTTCTCCTCCCTCCCCCACATCTCTCCCTCCTTCTCCTCCTCCCTCACATCTCTCCCTCCTTCTCCTCCTCCCTCACATCTCTCCCTCCTTGTCCTCCTCCCTCGTCACCTCTCTCCCTCCTCCTCCCTCTTCCTCTA
The DNA here is from genome assembly GCA_027704905.1 of Muraenolepis orangiensis. Lineage (NCBI taxonomy): Eukaryota > Metazoa > Chordata > Actinopteri > Gadiformes > Muraenolepididae > Muraenolepis > Muraenolepis orangiensis. Next base: position 15,192 of record JANIIK010001051.1, read on the forward strand.
CCTCTCTATCGTCCTCGCTCCTTCTCCTCCCTCCCCCAAATCTCTCCCTCCTTTTCCTCCCTCCCCCATCTTTCTCTCTCTCCTTCTTCTCCTCCTTCCCTCCCTCTCTCCTCCTCCCTCCTTCCCCTCCCCCACCACCTCTCTTCCTCCCTCCCTCACAACCTCTCTCCCTCCTCCTCCCTTTCCCTCCCTCCCTCTTTCCTCCTCCCTCCCCCACCTCTCCCTCCCGCCTTCTCCTTCTTCCTCTCCACCTCTCTCCCTCCTTCTCTTCTCTCTCCCTCCTTCTCCTCCTCCCTCCCTCCCTCACCACCTCCCTTCCTCCTCCACCCTGTCCCTCCCTCCCTCTATCCTCCTCCCTCCTTCTCCTCCCCACCTCTCTCCCTCCTCCCTGTGTGTGTGTGTGTGTGTGTGTGTGTGTGTGTGTGTGTGTGTGTGTGTGTGTGTGTGTGTGTGTGTGTGTGTGTGTGAGTGTGTGAGTGTGTGTGTGAGATATGTGTGTGTGTGAGTGTGTGTGTGTGAGATATGTGTGTGTGTGTGTGTGTGTGTCTGTGCTAGAGAGAGGTGTGTGTGTGTGTGTGTGTGTGTGTGTGTGTGTGTGTGTGTGTGTGTGTGTGTGTGTGTCTGTTAGAGAGAGAGGTGTGTGTGTGTGTGTGTGTGTGTGTATAGAGATGTGTGTGTGTAAGAGAGAGATATGTGTGTGTGTGTGTGTGTGTGTGTGTGTATAGAGATGTGTGTGTGTAAGAGAGAGATATATGTGTGTGTGTGTGTGTGTGTCTCTGTGTGTGTGTGTGTGTGTGTGTGTGTGTGTGTGTGTGAGTGTGTGTGAGATATGTGTGTGTGAGTGTGTGTGTGTGAGTGTTTGTGAGATATGTGTGTGTGTGTGTGTGTGTCTGTGCTAGAGAGAGGTGTGTGTGTGTGTGTGAGTATATAGAGATGTGTGTGTGTAAGAGAGAGATATATATGTGTGTGTGTGCGTGTGTGTGTGTGTGTGTGTGTGAGTGTGTGTGAGATATGTGTGTGTGTGTCTGTGCTAGAGAGAGGTGTGTGTGTGTGTATAGAGATGTGTGTGTGTAAGAGAGAGATATATGTGTGTGTGTGTGTGTGTGTCTCTCTGTGTGTGTGTGTGTGTGTGTGTGTGTGTGTGTGTGTGTGTGTGTGAGATATGTGTGTGTGAGTGTGTGTGAGATATGTGTGTGTGAGTGTGTGTGAGATATGTGTGTGTGTGTGTGTGTGTGTGAGTGTGTGTGAGATATGTGTGAGTGTGTGTGAGATATGTGTGTGTGTGTGTGTCTGTGCTAGAGAGAGGTGTGTGTGTGTGTGTGTGTGTCTGTGTGTGTGTGTGTGTCTCTGTGTGTGTGTGTGTGTGTCTGTGTGTGTGTGTGTGTGTGTGTGTGTGTGTGTGTGAGATATGTGTGTGTGAGATATGTGTGTGTGAGTGTGTGTGAGATATGTGTGTGTGTGTGTGTGTGTGTGTGTGTGTGTGTGTGTGTAAGAGAGAGATATATGTGTGTGTGTATGTGTGTGTGTGTCTGTGAGTGTGTGTGTGTGTGTGTGTGTGTGTGTGTGTGTGTCTCTGTGTGTGTGTGTGTGTGGGTGTGTGTGGTGCTGATGATGGTTGTTAAGGAACATCCTGAACTCTTCGGTCTCTCCTCTGATACTCGTTACACCGACACAAACTAGTCTCTGTTAGCTTCTCTGTTAGCGTCTCTGTTAGCTTCTCTGTTAGCGTCTCTGTTAGCTTCTCTGTTAGCGTCTCTGTTAGCTTCTCTGTTAGCGTCTCTGTTAGCTTCTCTGTTAGCGTCTCTATTAGATTCTCTGTTAGCATCTCTGTTAGCGTCTCTGTTAGCGTCTCTGTTAGCGTCTCTGTTAGCTTCTCTGTTAGCGTCTCTGTTAGCTTCTCTGTTAGCGTCTCTGTTGGCATCACTGTTAGCGTCACTGTTAGCTTCTCTGTTTGCTTCTCTGTTAGCGTCTCTGTTAGCGTCTCTGTTAGCTTCTCTGTTAGCTTCTCTGATGGCTTTTCTGTTAGGGTCTCTGTTAGCGTCTCTGTTAGCTTCTCAGTTAGCGTCTCTGTTAGCTTCTATATTAGCGTCTCTGTTAGCGTCACTTTTAGCGTCTCTGTTAGTGTCTCTGTAGCGTCTCTGTCAGTGTCTCTGTTAGCGTCTCTGTTAGCCTCTCTGTTAGCGTCTCATCAGGTTCATGAAGAGGCCTACAGAAATCCAAACCCGTCGGCAGAACAAACAATAAAGCCTCCCCCTTCCCTCCCCTCCCCCTCCCTCCCTCTCACTCCTCATCTCCTCCCCCCATGGTGAGGAGATGGACACGCTGGGTTAGCCTTCTTTTGGGTTAGCGTTGGATCGTCCTCCCTCCTTCTCCTTCCCTCACCACCTCTCTTCCTCCTCCTCCCTCTCCCTCCCTCCCCACCTCTTTCCCTCCTCCTCCCTCACTCTGTGAGTATGTGTGTGTGTGTGTGTGTGAGTGTGAGGACCCATGGTGAGGAGATGGACACGCTGGGTTAGCCTTCGTTTGGGTTAGCGTTGGGTCCTCCTCCCTCCCTCCCTCCCCACCTCTCTCCCTCCTCCTCCCTCCCTCTATTCTCCTACCTCCCTCCCCACCTCTCTCCCTCTTCCTCCTCCCTCCCTCCCTCCCTCCCTCCCTCCCTCCCTCACCACCTATCTCCCTCCTCCTCCTCCCTCCCTCCCTCCCTACTTCTCTTCCTCTTTCTCCTCCTCCCTCCTTCTCCCCCTCCCTCCTCCCTCCTCCCTCACAATATCTCTTCCTCCTCCTCCCTCTCCCTCCCTCCCTCTATCCTTCTCCCTCCCTCCCCACCTCTCTCCCTCCTTGTCCTCCTCCCTCCCTCCCTCCCCACCTCACTCCCTCCTTCTCCTCCTTCCTCCCTCCCTCACCACCTCTCTTCCTCCCTCCCTCACCACCTCTCTTCCTCCCTCTCCCTCTCCCTCCCTCCCTCCCTCCTTCCCTCCCTCACCTCCTCCCTCCTTCTCCTCCCTCACCCTGTGAGTGTGAGTGTGTGTGTGTGTGTGTGTGTGTGTGTGTGTGTGTGTGTGTGTGTGTGTGTGTCTGTTAGTTAGAGCGTTGGGTCCTCCTCCCTCCCTCCCCACTTCTCTCTCTCCTTCTCTTCTCTCCCCACCTCCCTCCCTATATCTTTCTCCCTCCCTCCCTCCCTCCCTCCCTTACCACCTCTCTCCCTCCTCCTCCTCCCTCCTTCTCCTCCTCCCTCCCTCCCTCATCACCTCTCTTCCTCCTAGAGATGTGTGTGTGTGTGTGAGTGTGAGTGTGTGTCTGTGCTAGAGAGAGGTGTGTGTGTGTATAGAGATGTGTGTGTTTGTAACAGAGAGATATGTGTGTGTGTGTGTGTGTGTGTTGAGCACCAGTCCAAACACCTACACCACACACACACACCTGTGTCTCCTTTACCCTAATCATGTTGGCCAGAAGGTGGTGGATTCAGCGCCCCCTAGTGGTGCAATAACATATATTAATAAAACATGGCTTTGATAAGCAGCCTCATATCTTAAGATGTATTAATCATTTATCAGACAGCTTCATACAAAGATACTGACAGTGAACACATGTAAGTGTGTGTGTATGTACATAAATGTGTGTGTGTGTACTTCTTTATGTTTGTGTGTATGTGTGTGTCTGTACACTGTATATGTGTGTGTGTGTGTGTGTGTGTGTGTGTGTGTGTGTGTGTGTGTACACTTATAAATGTGTGTGTGTATTCAAATTTTCTGTGTGTGTGTGCATGCATGCATGTGTGTGTGTGTGTGTGTGTGTGTTTCCATATATGTGTGTGTAATTTTATATATGCGTCTCTGTGCATGTGTGTGTACTTCTATATGTGTGTGTGTTTTTGTATGTGTGTGTGGGTGTGTGTGTGTACTTCTATATGTGAAACACACATGTTTGTGTGTGTTTATGTATATAAATGTGTGTGTTTGTGTGCATGTGTGCATAAATGTGTGTGTGTATGTGTATTTATATAAGCGTGTGTGTTTGTGTATTTCTATGTGTATGTGTGTGAATTTCTGTGTGGGTTTTTATATATGCGTGTGTGTGTGTGTGTACTTTTGTGTGTGCGTATATGTGTCTTTATTTATAAATGTGTGTGTGTGTGTGTGTGTGTGTGTGTGTCTATATGAATGTGTGTATGTGTGTGTGTTTATTTATATATGTGTTTGTGTGGGTATTTATATATGTGTTTGTGTGTGTACTTCTATATATTTGTGTGTGTGTGTGTGTGTGTGGGGGGGGGGTGTTTATATATGTGTGTGTGTGTGTGTGTTTATTTATATATGTGTGTGTGGGTATTTATATATGTGTGTGTGTGTGTGTGTGTGTGTGTGTGTGTACTTCTATATATTTGTGTGTGTGTGTGTGTGTGTGGGGGGGTGTTTATATATGTGTGTGTGTGTGTGTGTGGGGGGGGGGGGGGTTATATATGTGTGTGTGTGTGTGTGTGTGGGGCGGGGGGGTGTTTATATATGTGTGTGTGTGTGTGTGTGTGAGTATTTATATATGTGTGTGTGTGTGTGTGTGTGTGTGTGTGTGTGTGTGTGTGTGTGTGTGTGTGTGTGTGTGTGTGTGTGTGTGTGTGTGTGTGTGTGTGTGTGTGTGTGTGTGTGTGTGTGTGTGCAGGCTGGTCTCATAAACCATACGTAGGATCCCCTACCTTAAAACAGTGCTCTTTGTTTGGTAGTAAACCGTACGGATGGACCCGGTGCTCCAACATGCAGCTCTGACCTCATCACAGTCACGTGTCCTCCTGTTCTCCGTGGAACATGGAATACAATCACATCGTTTGGGCAGTTAAATGCGGTTTGATAACATGTATTAAAGAGAGACCTTTTCATTTGATTACCATAGTGTCGGTTCTGTGAATGGATCCGATCTTTAGTTTGTTAGTTATTAGGAAGATCTGGGAGGGTTTTCTCCCCGTTGCTATGGTGACGCTGGACGCTGCTGTCGCTGTGACCGTGTGACGCTGGTTCTCTGAATCGGATCTCTCCATCCTAACATCCATCAGCCAAACACACGGAAGGGTCCAATACTATTAATATACTATATATATATTATATATAGTATATTATATATATAGTATATTAGTATAGCCCTTAATCAGAGTTACAGTGTGGCTTTACAGGCCATCTGATTATGAAACCAGAATCACATCTGGTTCTCCTTCCAGTCTGGGTCTGTTTGGTCACTTATTTAATAGCGGAATGCTTTTACATTTCTACTGAGAAATGTGGTGTTATACTAGTAGGGTCATGTAGGGCCAGGCTGCCTATCCCTTTAAGAGAGAGGGGGTAGTGTTATACTAGTATGGTCATGTAGGGCCAGGCTGCCTATCCCTTTAAGAGAGAGGGGGTAGTGTTATACTAGTAGGGTCATGTAGAGCCAGGCTGCCTATCCCTTTAAGAGAGAGGGGGTAGTGTTATACTAGTAGGGTCATGTAGGGCCAGGCTGCCTATCCCTTTAAGAGAGAGGGGGTAGTGTTATACTAGTAGGGTCATGTAGGGCTAGGCTGCCTATCCCTTTAAGAGAGAGGGGGTAGTGTTATACTAGTAGGGTCATGTAGAGCCAGGCTGCCTATCCCTTTAAGAGAGAGGGGGTAGTGTTATACTAGTAGGGTCATGTAGGGCCAGGCTGCCTATCCCTTTAAGAGAGAGGGGGTAGTGTTATACTAGTAGGGTCATGTAGGGCTAGGCTGCCTATCCGTTTAAGAGAGAGGGGGTAGTGTTATACTAGTAGGGTCATGTGGAGCCAGGCTGCCTATCCCTTTAAGAGAGAGGGGGTAGTGTTATACTAGTAGGGTCATTTAGGGCCAGGCTGCCTATCCCTTTAAAAGAGAGGGGGTAGTGTTATACTAGTAGGGTCATGTAGGGCCAGGCTGCCTATCCCTTTAAGAGGGAGGGGGTAGTGTTATACTAGTAGGGTCATGTAGGGCCAGGCTGCCTATCCCTTTAAGAGAGAGGGGGTAGTGTTATACTAGTAGGGTCATGTAGGGCCAGGCTGCTTATCGCTTTAAGAGAGAGGGGGTAGTGTTATACTAGTAGGGTCATGTAGGGCCAGGCTGCCTATCCCTTTTAGAGGGAGGGGGTAGTGTTATACTAGTAGGGTCATGTAGGGCCAGGCTGCCTATCCCTTTAAGAGAGAGGGGGTAGTGTTATACTAGTAGGGTCATGTAGGGCCAGGCTGCCTATCCCTTTAAGAGAGAGGGGGTAGTGTTATACTAGTAGGGTCATGTAGGGCCAGGCTGCCTATCCCTTTAAGAGAGAGGGGGTAGTGTTATACTAGTAGGGTCATGTAGGGCCAGGCTGCCTATCCCTTTAAGAGAGAGGGGGTAGTGTTATACTAGTAGGGTCATGTAGGGCCAGGCTGCCTATCCCTTTAAGAGAGAGGGGGTAGTGTTATACTAGTAGGGTCATGTAGGGCCAGGCTGCCTATCCCTTTAAGAGAGAGGGGGTAGTGTTATACTAGTAGGGTCATGTAGGGCCAGGCTGCCTATCCCTTTAAGAGAGAGGGGGTAGTGTTATACTAGTAGGGTCATGTAGGGCCAGGCTGCGTCTGTGTGTGTCTGGAAGTGAACGGGAGTAGTATCAATGTCCATCTGTCTAGAATAAGTTATCAATCAATCAACCCTCTGGTTAGTAAACCCTGCCTGTGTGTTCATTAAGTGGTTATTGAACCTGAAGCCTGTGCTTGGGCCCTGGATCAATATCCCCTGTATTCCTCCACTACGGTCTGGGAGCAGGTCAGGAACGTTCAACAAATGCAACAGTTTCATTATTTAGTTATTGACTTACATATTGAGCTCTTAGTCAATTGTTCATTCATGTGTTCATTGTTCTTTATCTCAAAGGTTCACAGCGACCTCTGCTCTTAATCCATGACCCAATCCCTTCACGGTTCTTACTGGTATTTTAATATCTGTATATCGCTGTGTTCTGCTGCTCCCTGCTGGCGACACTAGAGCATTACAACACCACGCAGCTCTAATTATATCATATATATATATTATATACAAGCAGATATATACAGTGTTACACACACACACACACACACACACACACACACACACACACACACACACACACACAGTAAGTGACCAGGGGCCGGTTGTTCAAAGGGTCGTTCCCCTCTCAGTCGTTAGTTAAACATTAAACAACACTTAACGACTGATTTTTTAATCAGTCGTTAAGTCTTAATCAGTCCTTAAATGTCCTAATCAGTCGTTAAGTCTAAATCAGTCCTTAAATGTCCTAATCAGTCGTTAAGTCTTAATCAGTCCTTAAATGTCCTAATCAGTCGTTAGTTAAACATTCATTAACTGTGGGTTGTTCAAAGGGTGATTAGGCGAGTGGTTAACTAATCACTACTTAACCAGTCGTTAAACAGTTATTAAGTATTAATATTAAGTATTTTTACCCATAATTCTTGAAACGACTTCCTGTATCTCCTCTTAACAACTCTAAAGATGGATGCTAATGCTAGTTAGCAGAAAGAGAAAAACTATATTTTTCCTTAGCAGAAGTTAATCTGTTAGAGAGTTGGTAGAGGAGAGCAGGGAAACACTGAATAGTGATATTAAAGATTATATATTATGTATATATATATATTTAATATAATAATTATTTTGATGTATGTGTTGTTTATATTGTGACGCTTTAGCGGTGGTAGCCAGCTTGATACAGAAGACTGAGACAATGTTCTTATCAAACACACACATACAACACCCAATGAACTCCCAAACCCCCTTTGTCCTGGAGGGAGACCCATGGTCGGCCAGGCCACAGCGTTACAATATGTTAATTGTTGTCTTTCTTGATGGTATCTTCTCTAGCGATGTTGATTCATGTTGTGGAGCAGCAAAAAGTTGGGCAAAAGCTAAACAAGAACCACTAGACATGTCTTAATCATAGTTTAATACACCTTCAGCCAGTGGTTAAAGTTAACCACTGGTTAATCGCCTGAAGATGTTGACCACTAAATACCCTTTAAACAACCAAATTTAACCATGCATTAAAAATGAACCACTGATTAGCTGATTTAACATTACATTTACATTTACATTTAGGGCATTTGGCAGACGCTTTTATCCAAAGCGACTTACAAGGTGTACATTAGTTGAAGCAGACAATAGCATAACACTGGGGTACGCAAACATATAAATACAGCAGTTCACAAGTATTCATATTGACAAGATGAATAACACAATTTCGTACTGCTAGGTTACCTGCTTAAGTAGCTGTGATAAGAGCGTGTTAACAACATTAAGGACATACACTTGCTAACATGTACAACATGCTAAGAGCTATTAATGTCAGGACTTAAGCAAGTTCAGGGGTTTCACAAAGGAGAGTCCAGGTGGACTCTGAACAGGTGGGTCTTGAGTCTCTTGCGGAAGCTGGCGAGGGACTCTGCCGTCCTGACATGAGACGGGAGTTCATTCCACCACTGTGGGGCCAGAGCCGTGAAGAGCTGGGTTTTGGACGAGCGATGTTTGGTTGACCTTAGTGATGGTCGAACAAGTCGCCTGGCAGAAGTTGAGCGGAGCGCTCTGGCTGGGATGTAGGGTTTGACCAACGCCTGGAGGTAGGCCGGGGCAGTTCCATTGACTGCCCTAAAGGTCAGAACCAGAATCTTGAATTTGATGCGAGCATTTACCGGAAGCCAGTGGAGTTCGCGGAAGAGAGGGGTCACGTGGGAGAATTTCGGTAGGTTGAATACCAGGCATGCTGCTGCGTTCTGGATGCGTTGGAGGGGCTTGGTTGCAGAGGCGGGGAGTCCCGCCAGGAGAGAGTTGCAGTAGTCGAGGCGGGTGATGACGAGCGCTTGGACCAGGATCTGCGCCGCTTCACGTGTGAGGAAGGGCCGGATCCTGCGGATGTTGTAGAGGGCAATTCTGCAAGACGGCCACCGCGGTGACGTTGGCATTGCAGGACAGCTGGTCATCTACCACCACACCAAGGTCTCTTGTTGTGGTTGAGGGGGAGACTTGGGTGTTCTCGATGGTGACCAGTAGGTTCATCTGAGGGCAGTCTTTCCCCGGTATGAAGAGGAGCTCAGTCTTGTCAAGGTTGAGCTTCAGGTGGTTGGCGGCTGTCCATCTGCTGATGTTGGCCAGGCATTTCGAGATGCGTGTTGCTATTTGGGTTTCTGAGGGGGGAAAGGAGAGAAACAGTTGAGTGTCATCTGCATAGCAGTGATAGGAGAAGCCATGAGATGCGATTACAGAGCCTAGCGATTTAGTGTAAAGAGAAAACAGAAGGGGTCCCAATACTGAGCCTTGAGGAACTCCGGTGTCCAGGGTGCAGGGTTTGGACAGGGAACCGTTCCATGTGACCTGATAAGTCCGATCTGCAAGGTAGGAGGTGAACCAGGATAACGCAGTTCCAGCGATTCCAAGCTCGGCGAGAGTGGAGAGGAGGATCTGGTGGTTCACTGTGTCGAACGCCGCAGACAGGTCGAGAAGGATCAGTACCGATGAGAGGGACGAGCTTCTGGCATCACGAAGAGACTCTGTCACTGCGAGCAGTGCCGTCTCCGTGGAGTGCGCAGCCTTGAAGCCTGACTGGTGAGGGTCGAGGAGGTTGTTCTGGGAGAGATAGGAAGAAAGTTGTGAGGAGACAGCCCGTTCAAGGGTTTTGGACAGGAATGATAGGAGAGATACCAGTCTGTAGTTTTGGACATCAGTGGTGTCTAGGGATGGTTTCTTGAGGAGCGGCTTGATTCTGGCAGTCTTGAAGGCTGCCGGAAACAGGCCTGCCTCAAGGGAGATGTTGATTTGGGATGTAAGGAAGGGAAGGATATCGCCCGAGATGTCCTGGAGAAGAGAGGAAGGGATTGGGTCGAGGGGGTAGGTGGTAGGGTGGTTAGATGTCACCAGTTTGTTAACTTCATCGGGGGAGAGGGGGTTGAAACAGGTAAGGTTAGTGGGGGTGGGAGAGGAGGGAGGGAGGAAAGCGGTGGGGGTGAAGGAGGAGGTAATGTCGTTCACCTTCTTCGTAAAGAAGGTGACAAAGTCATCAGCTGAGAGGGAGGAAGGAGGGGGAGGGGAGGGGGGGTTGAGGAGGGAAGAGAACATGGAGAAAAGTTTCCTTGGGTTAGAGGCAAAAGAGTTTATTTTTGTACGGTAGAAGGCAGATTTAGCAGCCGATACCGTGGAGGTGAAGCCAGCGAGGAGACGGAGGTAGTGAGCGAGGTCATCAGAGGAGTCCGATTTCCTCCATTTTCTCTCGGCCGCCCGTAGCTCTGCTCTACAAGCCCGCAGAGGTTCGGACAGCCAAGGAGGTGGAGGAGAGGCTCGTGCTGGTCTGGAGGTGAGAGGACAGAGAGAGTCGAAGGAGGAGGAGAGAGAGGAAGTCAGAGTGGAGGAGGCTTCCTCCACCGACAAGAGAGAGAATTGTTGGGGGGATGGTAGTGAGGATAGGACAGATGCGGAGAAAGAAGAGGGAGAGAGAGTTTTCAGGTTACTACGGAAGGTAACAATGTGGGGAGTAGTGGGTAGGGAGGTGGGGGATTTGAGAGGGAGAGAGAAAGCAACAAAATGGTGATCAGAGACAGGGAGGGGTGTGACCGAGATCACCGAGGTGGTACAGGATCTTGTGAAGACAAGATCCAGTTGGTTCCCAGCTCTGTGGGTAGGGGGAGAAGGAGTTAGTGTTAGACCGAATATGGCAAAAAAGTTAATGAATTCAGGAGATTGTAACTTATCCGACTGGATGTTGAAGTCACCCAGAACCACGAGTGGGGTGCCGTCCTCAGGAAAGCAGCTGAGGAGGGCGTCCATCTCGTCAAAGAAGTCACCAAGAGGGCCCGGTGGTCGGTAAATTACGGCAATGTTGAGCCTAGTTGGGATGGTAACAGAAACAGCATGAAATTCGAGTGCCGATCTGGTCAGATTACCCAGAGGGAGTACCTGATATGACCAGTTTGGAGAGACTAGGAGTCCCGTTCCTCCACCACGCCCAGAGGGTCGGGGGGTGTGGGTGAAGGAGTAGGTCGCGGAGAGAGCAGCTGTGGTAGCCGTGTTCTCAGGGGTGATCCAGGTCTCGGTGAGAGCCAGGAAGTGGAGAGACTGGAGTGCGGCGTAGGCCAGAATGGTTTCTGTCTTCTTGACCGACGATTGGCAATTCCAGAGTCCCCCTTTCACCACAAGATCTGTGAAGGTAGAAATAGTAGGATAGAGGAGATTGGAAGGGTTGCGGCGTCGAGAGGGAGATCCTCGATGCCATCTATTGCGGGAGGATGTCCAGACTACAATGGAATGACGACACATAGCAAGGGTAGGAGGACTGGATTTGACTAACTAGGACTAGGATTAACTAGGACTCCCTAGACAGACTCCGGTAGAACGACTCCTTGGTGTTTGTTCTGGGTCTTGTTCTGGGACTCCAGTAGAACGACTCCTTGGTCTTTGTTCTGGGTCTTGTTCTGGGACTCCGGTAGAACGACTCCTTGGTCTTTGTTCTGGGTCTGTTCTGGGACTCGGTAGAACGACTCCTTGGTCTTTGTTCTGGGTCTTGTTCTGGGACTCCGGTAGAACGACTCCTTGGTCTTTGTTCTGGGTCTTGTTCTGGGACTCCGGTAGAACGACTCCTTGGTCTTTGTTCTGGGTCTTGTTCTGGGACTCCGGTAGAACGAATCCTTGGTCTTTGTTCTGGGTCTTGTTCTGGGACTCCGGTAGAACGACTCCTTGGTCTTTGTTCTGGGTCTTGTTCTGGGACTCCGGTAGAACGACTCCTTGGTCTTTGTTCTGGGTCTTGTTCTGGGACTCCGGTAGAACGACTCCTTGGTCTTTGTTCTGGGTCTTGTTCTGGGACTCCGGTAGAACGACTCCTTGGTCTTTGTTCTGGGTCTTGTTCTGGGACTCCGGTAGAACGACTCCTTGGTCTTTGTTCTGGGTCTTGTTCTGGGACTCCGGTAGAACGACTCCTTGGTCTTTGTTCTGGGTCTTGTTCTGGGACTCCGGTAGAACGACTCCTTGGTCTTTGTTCTGGGTCTTGTTCTGGGACTCCGGTAGAACGACTCCTTGGTCTTTGTTCTGGGTCTTGTTCTGGGACTCCGGTAGAACGACTCCTTGGTCTTTGTTCTGGGTCTTGTTCTGGGACTCCGGTAGAACGACTCCTTGGTCTTTGTTCTGGGTCTTGTTCTGGGACTCCGGTAGAACGACTCCTTGGTCTTTGTTCTGGGTCTTGTTCTGGGACTCCGGTAGAACGACTCCTTGGTCTTTGTTCTGGGTCTTGTTCTGGGACTCCGGTAGAACGACTCCTTGGTCTTTGTTCTGGGTCTTGTTCTGGGACTCCGGTAGAACGACTCCTTGGTCTTTGTTCTGGGTCTTGTTCTGGGACTCCGGTAGAACGACTCCTTGGTCTTTGTTCTGGGTCTTGTTCTGGGACTCCGGTAGAACGACTCCTTGGTCTTTGTTCTGGGTCTTGTTCTGGGACTCCGGTAGAACGACTCCTTGGTCTTTGTTCTGGGTCTTGTTCTGGGACTCCGGTAGAACGACTCCTTGGTCTTTGTTCTGGGTCTTGTTCTGGGACTCCGGTAGAACGACTCCTTGGTCTTTGTTCTGGGTCTTGTTCTGGGACTCCGGTAGAACGACTCCTTGGTCTTTGTTCTGGGTCTTGTTCTGGGACTCCGGTAGAACGACTCCTTGGTCTTTGTTCTGGGTCTTGTTCTGGGACTCCGGTAGAACGACTCCTTGGTCTTTGTTCTGGGTCTTGTTCTGGGACTCCGGTAGAACGACTCCTTGGTCTTTGTTCTGGGTCTTGTTCTGGGACTCCGGTAGAACGACTCCTTGGTCTTTGTTCTGGGTCTTGTTCTGGGACTCCGGTAGAACGACTCCTTGGTCTTTGTTCTGGGTCTTGTTCTGGGACTCCGGTAGAACGACTCCTTGGTCTTTGTTCTGGGTCTTGTTCTGGGACTCCGGTAGAACGACTCCTTGGTCTTTGTTCTGGGTCTTGTTCTGGGACTCCGGTAGAACGACTCCTTGGTCTTTGTTCTGGGTCTTGTTCTGGGACTCCGGTAGAACGACTCCTTGGTCTTTGTTCTGGGTCTTGTTCTGGGACTCCGGTAGAACGACTCCTTGGTCTTTGTTCTGGGTCTTGTTCTGGGACTCCGGTAGAACGACTCCTTGGTCTTTGTTCTGGGTCTTGTTCTGGGACTCCGGTAGAACGACTCCTTGGTCTTTGTTCTGGGTCTTGTTCTGGGACTCCGGTAGAACGACTCCTTGGTCTTTGTTCTGGGTCTTGTTCTGGGACTCCGGTAGAACGACTCCTTGGTCTTTGTTCTGGGTCTTGTTCTGGGACTCCGGTAGAACGACTCCTTGGTCTTTGTTCTGGGTCTTGTTCTGGGACTCCGGTAGAACGACTCCTTGGTCTTTGTTCTGGGTCTTGTTCTGGGACTCCGGTAGAACGACTCCTTGGTCTTTGTTCTGGGTCTTGTTCTGGGACTCCGGTAGAACGACTCCTTGGTCTTTGTTCTGGGTCTTGTTCTGGGACTCCGGTAGAACGACTCCTTGGTCTTTGTTCTGGGTCTTGTTCTGGGACTCCGGTAGAACGACTCCTTGGTCTTTGTTCTGGGTCTTGTTCTGGGACTCCGGTAGAACGACTCCTTGGTCTTTGTTCTGGGTCTTGTTCTGGGACTCCGGTAGAACGACTCCTTGGTCTTTGTTCTGGGTCTTGTTCTGGGACTCCGGTAGAACGACTCCTTGGTCTTTGTTCTGGGTCTTGTTCTGGGACTCCGGTAGAACGACTCCTTGGTCTTTGTTCTGGGTCTTGTTCTGGGACTCCGGTAGAACGACTCCTTGGTCTTTGTTCTGGGTCTTGTTCTGGGACTCCGGTAGAACGACTCCTTGGTCTTTGTTCTGGGTCTTGTTCTGGGACTCCGGTAGAACGACTCCTTGGTCTTTGTTCTGGGTCTTGTTCTGGGACTCCGGTAGAACGACTCCTTGGTCTTTGTTCTGGGTCTTGTTCTGGGACTCCGGTAGAACGACTCCTTGGTCTTTGTTCTGGGTCTTGTTCTGGGACTCCGGTAGAACGACTCCTTGGTCTTTGTTCTGGGTCTTGTTCTGGGACTCCGGTAGAACGACTCCTTGGTCTTTGTTCTGGGTCTTGTTCTGGGACTCCGGTAGAACGACTCCTTGGTCTTTGTTCTGGGTCTTGTTCTGGGACTCCGGTAGAACGACTCCTTGGTCTTTGTTCTGGGTCTTGTTCTGGGACTCCGGTAGAACGACTCCTTGGTCTTTGTTCTGGGTCTTGTTCTGGGACTCCGGTAGAACGACTCCTTGGTCTTTGTTCTGGGTCTTGTTCTGGGACTCCGGTAGAACGACTCCTTGGTCTTTGTTCTGGGTCTTGTTCTGGGACTCCGGTAGAACGACTCCTTGGTCTTTGTTCTGGGTCTTGTTCTGGGACTCCGGTAGAACGACTCCTTGGTCTTTGTTCTGGGTCTTGTTCTGGGACTCCGGTAGAACGACTCCTTGGTCTTTGTTCTGGGTCTTGTTCTGGGACTCCGGTAGAACGACTCCTTGGTCTTTGTTCTGGGTCTTGTTCTGGGACTCCGGTAGAACGACTCCTTGGTCTTTGTTCTGGGTCTTGTTCTGGGACTCCGGTAGAACGACTCCTTGGTCTTTGTTCTGGGTCTTGTTCTGGACTCCGGTAGAACGACTCCTTGGTCTTTGTTCTGGGTCTTGTTCTGGGACTCCGGTAGAACGACTCCTTGGTCTTTGTTCTGGGTCTTGTTCTGGGACTCCGGTAGAACGACTCCTTGGTCTTTGTTCTGGGTCTTGTTCTGGGACTCCGGTAGAACGACTCCTTGGTCTTTGTTCTGGGTCTTGTTCTGGGACTCCGGTAGAACGACTCCTTGGTCTTTGTTCTGGGTCTTGTTCTGGGACTCCGGTAGAACGACTCCTTGGTCTTTGTTCTGGGTCTTGTTCTGGGACTCCGGTAGAACGACTCCTTGGTCTTTGTTCTGGGTCTTGTTCTGGGCCTCCGGTAGAACGACTCCTTGGTCTTTGTTCTGGGTCTTGTTCTGGGACTCCGGTAGAACGACTCCTTGGTCTTTGTTCTGGGTCTTGTTCTGGGACTCCGGTAGAACGACTCCTTGGTCTTTGTTCTGGGTCTTGTTCTGGGACTCCGGTAGAACGACTCCTTGGTCTTTGTTCTGGGTCTTGTTCTGGGACTCCGGTTGAACGACTCCTTGGTCTTTGTTCTGGGTCTTGTTCTGGGACTCCGGTAGAACGACTCCTTGGTCTTTGTTCTGGGTCTTGTTCTGGGACTCCGGTAGAACGACTCCTTGGTCTTTGTTCTGGGTCTTGTTCTGGGACTCCGGTAGAACGACTCCTTGGTCTTTGTTCTGGGTCTTGTTCTGGGACTCCGGTAGAACGACTCCTTGGTCTTTGTGCTGGGTCTTGTTCTGGGACTCCGGTAGAACGACTCCTTGGTCTTTGTTCTGGGTCTTGTTCTGGGACTCCGGTAGAACGACTCCTTGGTCTTTGTTCTGGGTCTTGTTCTGGGACTCCGGTAGAACGACTCCTTGGTCTTTGTTCTGGGTCTTGTTCTGGGACTCCGGTAGAACGACTCCTTGGTCTTTGTTCTGGGTCTTGTTCTGGGACTCCGGTAGAACGACTCCTTGGTCTTTGTTCTGGGTCTTGTTCTGGGACTCCGGTAGAACGACTCCTTGGTCTTTGTTCTGGGTCTTAGTTCCTGGGGCCTGACGCTAAATGCTGACGCTAACAAACTACTTCTATGTTAATAGCCTATGCGATAGGGAGAGAGACTCATGCAGGGTTAGGCTCCTCCCTGTCGTTAACTCTATTGACTATGGCTGTATGGGCCAGACTGGGTGATTATCTT
Source organism: Muraenolepis orangiensis (assembly GCA_027704905.1). NCBI lineage: Eukaryota > Metazoa > Chordata > Actinopteri > Gadiformes > Muraenolepididae > Muraenolepis > Muraenolepis orangiensis. The sequence goes on from JANIIK010001051.1 coordinate 31,070, forward strand.
AGAACAACAATAGGCCTGTACACCTCACTTACTATGTACAGGTAACTAGCTTTGAGAAAAAGGTTCTACAATTTTATCAACACAAATACTAAGAACAACATAAATCTTATGTCTAATCTTATTTAACGACTCGTTAAGAGTTAAACACCCTTCAACCAACCGGCCCCAGAAGAAGAGAGCCAACACAAGACTTAATGAAAGGTTTATTCAGGGTAGGTTTGTTGAACCGTATGTTAAAGATGTTTGGGTAACTGACAACTGATATATTGATAACCCCACCCATGTGTAGCAGGACCACTGGTTCAGGTTCTGTCCCACACTCATCTCTAGGCCCTGAACTCACCATCACCTAAAGTAGGTCAACTCCTCCCCCAGAGCCAACCCCTAATTAACTCAGGGGGGTTTAAGGCACCTGTGGCATCATGGCAGCCTTTGGTTGGTTTGCTGCCTGCCTGTTGCCACATGGCCACCTTAAGGGGAGGTCAATTGTCAGATACTGGATGTCATGTTTGATCAGCAACTTAATATTCCTCATGTGCTTATAGTAGCACTGAATGACATCCATTAGTATGAGCCTACTGTCAGCTTGTATCCTGGTCCACCTGGTGTTCCTTTGGCCAAGTGTGATGCCTGAAGTTCCTGTTAACCTGGAGGGATGTGTGTTGTTCCCCCTGGTCCTGCTTAGTACTTTAATATCAATCATACTGACTAGTGGTAAGTTTATAAATACCTAAGTTAAAATATTTAAATGTGTACTTCTGTATTGTAATGTAATGTGCAATGTGTGTTTCCTACTAGGTGGTATCAGCTGCTGTGTTGCTACAGTTAGGTTTTTGTTTCAATTTAGTTTTGGATTTTAGTGTATTTTACTGCTTGTTTTGACCAACTGGATAATTGTTTCTTCTGCTTTATACTCATGTGTTGTTTCTTTGCCCCTTGTAGTGGAGTTGGAGCCAGCTAGTGGTGGAGGCACACAGTCTGATTCCCTTCACGGCTTGTAGTGGTAGGAGCACTGGGACAGTTTGTAGTGAGATCTGATTTGCAGTGAGTTTGGATTTGAGTAATTTCCTTTTGGTGTTTGTACCAAGAATAAACTAATAAAAACGAATTGACACTTTGAAATAAACTGTTAAATGTTTTCATTATAAATGAACCACCTCTCTGTCTTGTGTCGGTCATGAACTTGTAGAGCCTTCTTATTTCTGAGGTGTAGATTAAATCTCTCCTGGGGTGAAATCCCCCAGGTGGCGTTGTCAGGCATTTGGTATTTGGGAGGCTCTGCCTTTAAGAACGACCACCCCCCACACATGCATCCACTGTTCAGTAATGATCAACAACAGACAGAACCCTAGCAGCCTATTTCCTATACACGTTAATATAACTCAAGATATATTAATGTCACGTAATATTCATAACTCCTAAACCCCAAATAAGATCTATGTTTCTATCAGTGGCGAAGCGTGTCTATCACAACTGGACCTTCTGTAGACCAGGGGTTCCCCAACTTTTCAGCCCGCGACCCCCAACATAACAGACCCCCCCCCCCCCACTATCACCGGAGGGACTGGAACATTAAAAACAACGTGTGCGCAGATCTTCACCATCGAGAACATCGTGAAGTCCAAGGGGGGGGGGGGGGTAATCGTGATATTGAAAATTGTGTGTGGCTTTTTTAATCTATGCACACGTTATTATTAACAATAAAAACCTCATGGTCACATCAAGAGGATTCTGAAATCATCTCGCGACCCCCCCCCCCTCGGGGTCCCGCGCCCCCCCCCCCCCCCCCCTCGGGGTCCCGCGACCCCCACTTTGGGAACCCCTGCTGTAGACCACCACCCCCACCATCACCACCACCATTCGAAAATTCAGTTGTTCTAGTCAGACGGACGTCACGGAGGAGTCACTTTATGCCTTATATAATTTAGGCAGATCAGATTGTCGCAGCCAATTCCCATGTGTACCCTAGTTGTAAAGCAGAGTCCATGTAGTGAAGTAACAGACCACCACATACAGGCTATCGGTTAAAGGGACGGTCTAACACGCTTCACGTGAAAAGGCTTAACGTAACTTTGGAACTTTAAGTTCCAAAATAGCGATCAATAATCACCAAATGTCTCTGGCATATGTCTTGTCATTAGCACTTTCACCTGTCAAAATGAAAGTGAAAAGGTGAAAGTGCTAATGACAAAACATATGCAAATTAGGTGATTATTGATCGCGGTTTTGTAACTCTTAGTTACGTCAAGTCTTTTCACGTTAAGCGATGCAAAGAAAGATCAAGTCCAATTCAAATGCACAACAATGCTTAACAAACCCAAGTCAGCCATTAACTAATCAGTCAACAAGTGTGTGGAAACAAAATGCAACAACCAGCTGAGACAAAACCAGCAAAGACAAATGAGTCTCACTCACCAATGATGTTCACTTAAAGTCCAAATCCATTCTCCTGTCCTTCTGGATGAATGGTTCGACCACCATCAGGTCATAAAGATGATCGCTTTTCAGATCCAAAATAAGTTCCAATTCCCTGCTCTCTTGTCGGTCCCAAACAGCAACACTCCCATCAGTAGAGCCTCTTGTGGCTAGTAGAGCCCGTTAGCCACGGGGATCGTTCCCAGTTGCTACTCTGAAAATGGCGAACATAGCCTGCTTTAACTACTTGAGTCAGCTCCAGATTGTCAGGTGTTGGACGGCCTTTTTTAATAATGTCCATTTTAACATTAAATGGTCGTCTTGAAAATGGTTCACACAATAATTCCGCCACGACATCATCTTCACCTGTTGCCATTTTGGCGTAAAAAAAACAACGTAGAAAACGTAACACTACGCTAGATCCACTCTCGCGCCAGCCACCACCTTGCACCCTCTAGCTCCATATTGAGCTGCCGGGGAAATCTGAAAGAATACGCCCATTGGCTACAAATCACGATATGATTGGTTGATCAAATTGTCAATCCAAACGTACGCTATCATTCCGTCTAAGGGCCAATGTCAGCGGGAATACTTTGGTTGATTTACGTTGGATATTCTTCCCAGCAACCCAGAAAAATATCTGATTGGTTGCATTGTTTTTCCAACACAAAACCACTCAAATGCGTCGTGCATGGACCGAGAAAGACAAACAAATCAACGTAACACTGTATTATAACACAGATACGATTCTCATTTATTCATTTTATTTAAATTTTATTAAATGTTATTAAATTGTATTACATTTTATTAATACAATTAATTCGATTCTTTGGTTTCATCTGAGAGTTCCAGGGTCTTCTCTGAATACCTTGAAGGCCCTGACGCTTCACCACTGGTTTCTATGTAGGCCTTCCATGACTCTGAAGTCTCACTTAACCGTCATGCTTTAACATCCAGGGTCGATGCATTTAAACATCACAAGTCTATTAAGAATCAAACCTTTAATCACCTGAGAAGTCGTGTATCACAGACTGACCCTGATATCCTGGGGTTGGTTGTTCAAAGGGTGATTAACTCTTAACCAGTTGTTAAATCAGCTAATCAGTGGTTAACTCTTAACTCCTGGTTAACTCGGGTTGTTCAAAGGGTGTTTAGTGGTCAACCTGTGATTAACCAGTGGTTAACTTTAACCACTGGCTGAAGGTGTATTAAACTATGATTAAGACATGTCTAGTGGTTCTTCTTTAGCTTTTACCCAACTTTTTGCTGCTCCACAACTTGAATCAACATCGCTAGAGAAGATACAATCAAGAAAGACAACAATTAACATATATACAACACATAAATCGAACTAATAAATATATTAACACTTTATTTAAATCTGTATTGAGTGTTTCCCTGCTCTCCTCTACCAGCTCTGAGTCACGGCCGGGTGGAGGTGGGACCCTAAAGCAGGAAGAACAGAACGCCACATGGACTGATATTGCTTCACTAGTGATTAGTAAAACACTTAACTAATCACCCTTTGAACAACCCACATTTAACCACTGGTTAACTAACCACTGATTAAGAAATATAACGACTGATTAAGACTTACAAACTGATTAAGTTAATCACTCTTTGAACAACCAACCCCAGATAAAACATTTTAATAACCGGATCAAACATTCTAATAACAGATAAAACATTCTAATAAAGTGTTGATGTTAAGGATGGCTCTTCCTCATACGTTGCACTCGGAGAGAAATCGTTTGTGTCTATTTGTAATCCTCCATACCCTCCAGTAACCGCTCTAGATACATACACTCTTGTATAGTTGAGGCCAGAGCCATGTATTCCGCCTCACAGGTGGAAAGTGCTACTGTAGCTGCTTCCTACTCTTCATGAGACTAAAGAGCTGTTCTTACTGAGGCTTACACATTACATGACATTACAGTCATTTAGCAGACGCTTTTATCCAAAGAGACTTACAATAGTGTGTTTCAACAAAGGAAGGAAAGAGAACAACTCGTCACCAGAAGTCAAAAGTGCATTTCATTTCTAACACGTCTCCAATAACTGAACCAGAGCTCAGGTAGAAGTACAATAATTCACACTAAAGTGTAAGGGAAAGAGAAAATAAGTTGGCAAACAATATGCAACAATATTGTAGTGTATTGTTATACCCTTATTATAATCTAAACACTGTCTTATGGTCCTCTATACATAGCAGCAGATGGTGTAGTGTATGTTTATACCCTTATTATAATCTAAACACTGTCTTATGGTCCTCTATACATAGCAGTAGGTGGTGTAGTGTATGTTTATACCCTTATTATAATCTAAACACTGTCTTATGGTCCTCTATACATAGCAGTAGGTGGTGTAGTGTATGTTTATACCCTTATTATAATCTAAACACTGTCTTATGGTCCTCTATACATACACTCCATCTTGCTGCAGTTGATTATTGTTATCTGGACCTCTGCAATTGATTCTTATCCATCCGAGTAGAAATTATTCTACAATGCTATTAGTATATTATATATATATTGTATATTATATATTTAGTATATTAGTATAGCCCTTAGTCAGAGTTACAGGGTGGCTTTACATCTGATGATGAAACCAGAATCACATCTGGTTCTCCTTCCAGTCTGTTTGGTCACTTATTGGATAGAGAGAAATGGGGCTTTGATTTAGTCAATGTATATACTCTTTAGTGTATTGTTATGATGGTTATTATGAATATTATTGATGGTTGTTGGTTATCATTTCCATCCCCCTCACTGTGTTAAGGTAAGGCAGCAAAACAGGTTATTTGAAGCCAAACCAGGTTTGACTTTGGTTGTATTTTGGTGTTCAACAAACGCTCATCAAACTGGTTTCTTGACCCCAACAGAAGGAACTCTAAAAGTAACGTTTGTTAAACGTTCTAATCGGGTGTTGAACGCAACGTTTAAAAACCAACGCATCTGACACCGATTCTGAATCGGTGTCAACTTATACCAACTGTTACCAACCAGAACACAATGTGAATGACACGGTCTAAACAGGTGTGAAACCCACCGTTCAATAAGGATCGTATCGGAGACCTATTTCACACGTTTAACGGAGGTGCTGGTGTGGGGTCATTTAACACCCAATAGCGACGTGTTGGAAACGTTTCATAAACCTGTTTCCTCCACATGTGGACAGATGCTTAAGCAATGGCATGATGTCTAATGGACAGCACCAGGTCCATCTGGTGAGTTCTGATGAACAGATCACAGATGAACACTCTTGTTGGTGCAGATAGAATAGAACTAGAGGTGATCACACTGGGCTGTTGCAAAGGGCTTGGTGACAAAGGAGCATTTGGTTAGAAATGTTCTTTTAGAGTCTAAAGTTATTGTAGCTACCCAGTATAGACCTAGCTACACCGAGCTGACCGTGAAATAAGACATTCATCCATACAACACTTTAGATAAGATACATATTTACATTTGGATTGTGTGTTTTGGTAGTATTTAGTGTTTAGATAGTTAACGTTAGTTTTATAAGTCAGATAGATATTTAGTTGTTTATCTATTGTAGATATTGTATAGTTGTATATATTGTGGGAGTGAGTATTAACGAATGACTGACATGATTTTGGGTTTGATTAAGCCAGTGATGAACCACCCTCCTCTTCATCACTAACCACCCTCCTCTTCATCACTCACCACCCTCCTCTTCATCACTAACCGCCCTCCTCTTCATCACTCATCTTCATCACTCAACACCCGCCTCTTCATCACTAACCGCCCTCCTCTTCATCACTCACCACCCTCCTCTTCATCACTAACCACCCTCCTCTTCATCACTCATCTTCATCACTCAACACCCGCCTCTTCATTACTCAACACCCTCCTCTTCATCACTCAACACCCTCCTCTTCATCACTCACCACCCTCCTCTTCATCACTAACCGCCCTCCTCTTCATCACTCATCTTCATCACTCAACACCCGCCTCTTCATTACTCAACACCCTCCTCTTCATCACTCAACACCCTCCTCTTCATCACTCATCTTCATCACTTACCACCATCCTCTTCATCACTAACCACCCTCCTCTTCATCACTAACCACCCTCCTCTTCATCACTCATCTTCATCACTCAACACCCGCCTCTTCATTACTCAACACCCACCTCTTCATCACTCAACACCCTCCTCTTCATCACTCACCACCCTCCTCTTCATCACTAACCGCCCTCCTCTTCATCACTCATCTTCATCACTCAACACCCGCCTCTTCATTACTCAACACCCTCCTCTTCATCACTCAACACCCTCCTCTTCATCACTCATCTTCATCACTTACCACCATCCTCTTCATCACTAACCACCCTCCTCTTCATCACTCACCGCCCTCATCTTCATCACTCACCACCCTCCTCTTCATCACTAACCACCTTCCTCTTCATCACTCAACACCCTCCTCTTCATCACTCAACACCCTCTTCTTCATCACTCACCAGCCTCCCCTTCATCACTCACCACCTTCCTTTTCATCACTCCTCTTCATAACCCACCACCCTCCTCTTCATCACTTACCACCCTCCTCTTCATCACTCCTCTTTATCACCCACTACCCTCCTCTTTATCACTCGCCACCCTCCTCTTTATCACTCAACACCCTCCTCTTCATCGCTCACCACCCTCCTCTTCATCACTCACCACCCTCCTCTTCATAACTCAACACCCTCCTCTTCATCACCCACCACCCTCCTCTTCATCACTTACCACCCTCCTTTTCATCACCCACCACCCTCCTCTTCATCACTAATCTTCATCACTTACCACCCTCCTCTTCATCACTAACCACCATCCTCTTCATCACAAACCACCCTCCTCTTCATCACCCACCACACTCCTCTTCATCACCCACCACCCTCCTCTTCATCACCCACCACCCTCCTCTTCATCACTCACCACCCTCCTCATTGGGCTCTTACTACACCAGAGGGCTTTACCATCACATTTAACACATCATGTTCACCTCACTTGATTATGGAACACAACGTCATGAACACCAATCCAACAACATACTTTAATAACACTTCAAAAAAGGATTTAAAGGAAACAATCCCATGTGATTAATAATGCTTCAAAGAATCAAAGGAAACAACATGAACATGTGATATTTAGCTGGTCAGACCATGAAAGAACATCCAATGCATGACTCCCTTTTAGCTCTGAGAACACATCTTCATCTCCACCACAAACATCATATTGAATACAACAGTCTTCTAGAACGTGTTAAAGAGAAAGTTCAACCATTTAAAACATCATATTGAATACAACAGTCTTCTAGAACGTGTTAAAGATTAAGTTCAACCATTTAAAACATCATATTGAATACAACAGTCTTCTAGAACGTGTTAAAGAGAAAGTTCAACCATTTAAAACATTATATTGCATGAAGCATTTTTTGCGAACCTTTTAAAAAGAAAAGTTCATGAATTTTTAGCGATCAAAATGAACAACAGTCAAAAGTTGAACAGTCTTTAAATCCCTGGGGTCCATCCGTGACCCAGTGGTAGGACCCATGGTGGTAGATCACCTCCTCTGACCCCTGACCTCTGAAACTGCTCTCTGGCCATTTGGGGCCTTAAGGGAGAAACCCCCCCTCACCCCCCTGTGTGTGTGTGTCTGTATAGTGTATACTGTGTGTGTGTGTGTGTGTGTGTGTGTGTGTGTGCGTGTGTGTGTGTGTATAGTGTACACTATGTGTGTGTGTGTGTGTGTGTATAGTGTATACTGTGTGTGTGTGTGTGTGTATAGTGTACACTATGTGTGTGTGTGTATAGTGTATACTGTGTGTGTATAGTGTATACTATGTGTGTATGTGTATAGTGTATACTATGTGTGTGTGTGTGTATAGTGTATACTATGTGTGTGTGTGTATAGTGTATACTATGTGTGTATGTGTATAGTGTATACTATGTGTGTGTGTGTATAGTGTATACTATGTGTGTGTGTGTATAGTGTATACTATGTGTGTATGTGTATAGTGTATACTATGTGTGCGTATAGTGTATACTATGTGTGTGTGTGTATAGTGTATACTATGTGTGTGTGTGTGTATAGTGTATACTATGTGTGTGTGTGTATAGTGTATACTATGTGTGTGTGTGTGTATAGTGTATACTATGTGTGTGTGTATAGTGTATACTATGTGTGTGTGTGTGTATAGTGTATACTATGTGTGTGTGTGTGTATAGTGTATACTATGTGTGTGTGTGTGTATAGTGTATACTATGTGTGTGTGTGTATAGTGTATACTATGTGTGTATGTGTATAGTGTATACTATGTGTGTGTATAGTGTATACTATGTGTGTGTGTGTATAGTGTATACTGTGTGTATAGTGTATACTGTGTGTGTGTGTGTGTATAGTGTATACTATGTGTGTGTGTGTGTATAGTGTATACTATGTGTGTGTGTGTGTATAGTGTATACTATGTGTGTGTGTGTATAGTGTATACTATGTGTGTGTGTGTATAGTGTATACTATGTGTGTGTGTGTGTATAGTGTATACTATGTGTGTGTGTGTATAGTGTATACTATGTGTGTGTGTGTATAGTGTATACTGTGTGTGTGTGTGTATAGTGTATACTATGTGTGTGTGTGTATAGTGTATACTATGTGTGTGTGTGTATAGTGTATACTATGTGTGTGTGTGTGTGTGTGTGTGTATAGTGTATACTATGTGTGTGTGTGTATAGTGTATACTATGTGTGTGTGTGTGTATAGTGTATACTATGTGTGTGTGTGTGTATAGTGTATACTATGTGTGTGTGTGTATAGTGTATACTATGTGTGTGTGTGTATAGTGTATACTATGTGTGTGTGTGTGTATAGTGTATACTATGTGTGTGTGTGTATAGTGTATACTATGTGTGTGTGTGTATAGTGTATACTATATGTGTGTGTGTGTATAGTGTATACTATGTGTGTGTGTGTATAGTGTATACTATGTGTGTGTGTGTATAGTGTATACTATGTGTGTATGTGTATAGTGTATACTATGTGTGTGTGTGTGTATAGTGTATACTATGTGTGTGTGTGTGTATAGTGTATACTATGTGTGTGTGTGTGTATAGTGTATACTATGTGTGTGTGTGTGTATAGTGTATACTATGTGTGTGTGTGTATAGTGTATACTATGTGTGTGTGTGTATAGTGTATACTATATGTGTGTGTGTGTATAGTGTATACTATGTGTGTGTGTGTATAGTGTATACTATGTGTGTGTGTGTATAGTGTATACTATGTGTGTGTGTGTGTGTGTGTGTGTGTGTATAGTGTATACTATGTGTGTGTGTGTATAGTGTATACTATGTGTGTGTGTGTGTATAGTGTATACTATGTGTGTGTGTGTGTATAGTGTATACTATGTGTGTGTGTGTATAGTGTATACTATGTGTGTGTGTGTATAGTGTATACTATGTGTGTGTGTGTATAGTGTATACTATGTGTGTGTGTATAGTGTATACTATGTGTGTGTGTGTATAGTGTATACTATGTGTGTGTGTATAGTGTATACTATGTGTGTGTGTGTATAGTGTATACTATGTGTGTGTGTCAGGGTTCCCGTTAGCCGGTTTTTAGCGGGTAAAAAAAAAAAAAAAAAAGACAAACAAAAACAAAAAGGCATGTGGCTACTGTGTGTGAGTGTGTGTGTGTGTGTGTGTGTGTGTGTGTGTGTGTGTGTGTGTGTGTGTGTGTGTGTTGCTACAACGGACACAGAGACACTGAGGAACCATACTCCCCTAACCTAAACCCAGGGAGGAGGTCCTCCTGGGTGAATGTGGACTGGAAGGTGTGGATGAGTGTCAGTGTGTCTGAGGACCCTCCTCCATCTGGGGACACTCTGTAGAAGGAGAGAGAGCCAGCAGGTCGGTCCACATACACTCCTACTCTGTTAGAGGGGAGGAGATCTATGGCTGTTCTACTACCGTTGAACCAGACAGTGTAACGATCATCATGACAATGAAGACTCCAGGACTTGTTGTTCCATCCAAGCCAGCTGTCTTTACCCCGTCCTCTCCTAGTGATTCCTCTGTATGTCACTCCTATATCAACACCTCCTTTCCTCTCCACCTCCCAGTAACAGCGGTCAGTCAGACCCTCTCTACACAACACCTGGTGATGGTAGTCAAATCTCTCTGGGTGATGAGGATACTCCTCCTCCTCTCTAACCCTCGTCACCTTCCTGTTGTCCTCAGACAGAGAGAGTCCTCTGTGGGCTGTGTTTGGGTCCAGTGTGAGTTCACACGCATCTGATGGAGAACAAGACATGATTAGTCTGCTGAACTGTTGTTGTTGTTCCTAGAAACTGAGCCCAGACTGTAGTTTGTGTTCTCCTGATGTTCTCAGTCCCTCAGCGTCACCACATGGGCTCTGTGTGTGTGATCAATATATTAGTAGTATCAGCATTATTATGTTCTAATGTCTTACATAACAATCAGAATAATAATTATATTATTATTGGATTTATATTATAATATTAATAATAATAACACTTATAATAATAATAGTAATAATAATAGTAGTATAAATAATACTATTAATATAAATATTTGTATTAAGAATAATAAAATAATAATATTCATAATTATATTACATTATAGTAATCATTATTCTAAACAGTAATCATTTATTCTTCAATGGTCCTTATTTTAACCATAAGGATGATGATTATTGTTATAATATAATATTAAATACACACTAATATTAAAGGGAAAGCTGCTCCGTTTGGGTCTCTAAACGTGTTTTGTATTGATGAGATCCATCCTGTTCATTCCCAGCAGGACGTCACCTCCTGCTGTGTGGATGGACCTTCCATCTAAAGAGTGAGTGTGTGTTGTGATGACTCAAACTAAACAGACACTCACACTTCTTTAGAGCTGGTTTCAGCCTCCATCCTCCACCGTGCTCCACCCTGGGGGGAACAAAGAGAGAGCAGTTGAAACATTCACACTCATGATCTGCTGGATCATCACTTTGTACACAACATGAGTTACAGCTGCCCTGGTAAACCACTTCATCTAGCAGCTGGTTGAATCCTTGTAGGAGACACGGTCCCTGAGAGGTGAGCTGTCCTCTCCGTACCTGAGAGTGTCCAGTCTCCAGCGTGGATCCTCCAGTCCAGCAGAGAGCAGCGTAACTCCTGAGTCTCCTGGGTGATTGTAGCTCAGGTCCAGCTCTCTCAGACGGGAGGGGTTGGAGCTCAGAGCTGAGGCCAGAGAAGCACAGCCTTCCTGTGTGACCAGACAGCCAGACAACCTGCACACACACACACACACACACACACACACACACACACACACACACACACACACACACACACACACACACACACACACACACACACACACACACACACACACACACACACACACACACACACACACACACACACACACACACCAGAGTTATTCTAATGAATATCCTTTATTTAGATGTGTGAATTGGTACTTTTATGGCTGTAAACTAGTTAAATGTCTTCAGATATCAAACCCTGTGCTGTAAGTGTTTGCTTATTGAGTCCAACTGACCTGAGAGTCTCCAGTGTACAGTGTGGACTCTCCAGTCCAGCAGAGAGCAGCTTCACTCCTGAATCCTGCAGGTGGTTGGTACTCAGGTCCAGCTCTCTCAGACTGGAGGAGTTGGAGCTGAGAACTGAGGCCAGAGCTTCACAGCATCTCTCTGACAGATGACAGCCATTCAGCCTTCACACAACATCAACAGGAACATGTTAGGAACTGGGTTGAAAGGGCTTATTAGAATTAAAACCACTTAAAACCACCATTAAAACACAGTCTTTACTAGCATTATGTGTAATAAATATAAGTTTAACAAATGATAACAGCGCTGTAGGTAAGATTTATCAGCCAATATTGGAGTGTAATTTGTATCCTGGTCCAGTATTGTCCAGTATTCATTCAAATTGAAAAACAAGTATTCACAAATATGAATATGCTAGGGAAAAACCCAGTTGTGGTGTTTCCTGGTATAATACCCAGTTGTTACTGGACTTCCTACTGAAGTGGTGCTGTTACTAATGGTTCACAATACAAATGTTGTGTAGTTTAGAAAATAAAATATTAAAATAGGCTCCCTCCTATAGCCTGCTCCAAGATCATATGTTTTGAATATTAACTAACTTTAATATTCTAGTATAATGTATATTGTATTGTAGTACATGTTACTATTGAACCTACAGATATGTTTTGTATATTATTATAACTTTAATATTCTAGTATTATGTATATTGTATTGTAGTACATGTTACTATTGAACTTAAAGATATGTTTTGTATATTATTATAACTTTAATATTCTAGTATAATGTATATTGTATTGTAGTACATGTTACTATTGAACCTACAGATATGTTTTGTATATTATTACCGTATTGACCCGAATATAAGACGACCCCGATTATAAGACGACCCCTCTTTTTCAAGACTCATTTTTGGAAAAAAAATATATTTATTTTTTTTGAAGACCAAATCTTTTTTTTATAAAGAAAATCTTTTTTTTGGAAAATAATGATAACACACATCACACATTGTGTTCAAATTTGCCTAACTTGACAAACAAAAACAAAACAGGCTAGATAGATTGCAATAAAACGGTAGAGCAATGAAACAGAACATCAGTCTATTGGTCACATCACGTCTTCTCATTCAGCTCGTCTTCTACGTCGCTGGTTGTTCCTCTCACTCCGCTATCGTCACTCACGGTGTCTGCTCCCCGTCTCCTCCCACATCACGTCATCCTCGCTGTCTCCTCCCACATCACGTCCTCCTCGCTGTCTCCTCCCACATCACGTCATCCTCCCCGTCTCCTCCCACATCACGTCATCCTCGCTGCCATCCATGGCATTTGATACGCAGCATTTCTTAACCCATTAATGCTTTCTGGGGAAACGTCAGCCCATGCTTGCAAGATCCATTCACAGAGCAAACGTACTGCAGGCTTTTGGATTTTTTCCAGACGGTGTCAGTGCGTGATTAGCAGCCAGGAGCCACTCTGTGGATCTCTTGCGCAGATGAACCTTGAATGGTTTGTTAACGACCACATCCAACACCTGCAGCTGGCTTGTCATTCCGCCCGGTATGATCACTAGGTGACTAGGTTTTGACTGGCTCAGTCAAGTGTCCACGGAAAGCATCCAGAATCAACATGTTCCTCTTCTTTCTGAGTGCCCCCGTCTGCCCCACACCACCTTGAGCCAGTCCACCACAAGCTCCGTCTCCATCCAGCCCTTTGCCTGGGCACCTACCATAATCCCCCACGTACGGGGGAAGTTGTGTCCCATCTGCGAGGCGCGTTAACATGACCGTTACTCGGCTCTTCTCGTTTCCAGTAGATCAGTAGATCACTGATTTGTCGCCTTTCTTATGCACAGTGACAGATGGCATGTCAAAATACACAGGCGTTTGATCAGCATTGCCCATCTGATCAAGGGGGTATGAGTGCTTCTTCCTTAACTTGATCACATATCGCTGATAAGACAGTAGCTTCTCTCTGAAGTCTGAGGGCAGGCGCTGGGCTTGTCCTGCGTCGCAATGACAGGTGTTTGATGTCTCTGCTTCGTTTATCACCATTATCTTAAAATTGGCATCGTAACTTCGTCTCTTCTGTTTATTAACTTGCCCTACTTTTGAGCCACTTTTTTCAAGTTGGTCGCTGTCTCTCCATTTCTAACTCTCCAGGTAACTATTTTTATGTACTGTTACTTTAAGACTTTGAGTTACTTTAAGTGTCGCGCGGTGTCTCGGAACACTCGTTTGGCGCGATCTGTTGTTGCGCAATTACATGTGCAATTACGGTACATCGAAAAGTCTAAACCCCGATTATAAGACGACCCCTCTTTTTTTGATTTTTTTCTAGGAAAAAAAACCCGTCTTATATTCGGGTCAATACGGTATAACTTTAATATTCTAGTATTATGTATATTGTATTGTAGTACATGTTACTATTGAACTTACAGATATGTTTTGTATATTATTATAACTTTAATATTCTAGTATTATGTATATAGAAGCTTAAAATACATGTGATTAGTGAACTTAAAGAGATGTATTGTATATTAAGAATTTAACATACACCTTATATAATGATGGTAACAACATCTTAAATAATTTACGTTATTCCTCTGAAAATATTTATTTAGGGGTATGAAATTGTACTTTTATGGATATAAATCAAGATTCAAGAGATTAATTTGCCATTTGCAACAAGTACAATAGAATGCTTACTCCCCATTCCCTCCTGCAGTATGGATTTATAAAACACTATACTATAAAACAACTATACACAATAAAAATGACAATAAAAAGAACAATAAAGTGACTAATGGATGATATGTACATGTTTTGAATTGTACATAAAGCATATAAAAGCATTTTAAAGTGCCAGTAGTGCAGCAGCATCATGAATACAGTGCAGTACAGTAACTGTAATGAGTCCAGAAAGTCTAGTAAAGTATGACAGAGTA
>JANIIK010001052.1:0-5000 GCA_027704905.1 Muraenolepis orangiensis
AAGCAGAGGAGGAGATTTCCCATTCACTCCATCGACTGGTTTATTTCACAGACTGTAGAACAGATTTACATCAAGTCTCCTAAGCCAGTACATCTCAATGGACTCATTCAGTAAGTTCATTGGGTGGTATGATTTTTAATATATATAAATATATATACACACACACACACACACACACACACACACACACACACACACACACACACACACACACACACACACACACACACACACACACACACCGAGGGAGAAGGGAGACCAAGGATAAGAGACCTAGGACCCAGGAGGAGTGTGTGTGTCCTTCTCCTCCTGCTCCTCGTCCCATCAGCTCGGTGAGGTTCAACATGTCGCTGTCTTTCAGCTCCTTTACAACTTCTCCTCTCTCTCTCGTCCTGGAAGTCGCTGCGCCGTTTGGATTGTGCGACATCTTGAGATCTATAGGCGCACGCACGCACGCACGCACGCACGCATACACATACACGCGGCTTTTGGCTTCATTGCAAATTATAGGCGCGATATGCGCTCTCTCTGTCTGTCTCTCTCTCCATTGGTCCAACTCTCCTTGTCCTCCACGTTGTCTGTGAGTCACACACAGCAGGTTAACAGGCTGAAGAATGGAGAACAACTCTTTGTCTGATTGGCAAATTTGATAATTACTAAGATTGCAATCAAAGAGGAACACACACAACGTTGGTTCTGCATTCTGTAGCACCAGCAGCAGCACCACCACCACCTCCTCATGTTAATCCTGTGTGTGTATGAGCTACTACAGTGGTTCCCAAACGTTTAAGGTCCTGTACCCCTTAACCATAGAACCTCCTGCTGGGTTCCCCCTCTACCTCTCACCTGATGTTACATATGAAGACCAGACCGTGGATTCACTGTTTAAGGTCCTGTACCCCTTAACACAGGTGGTGTTTTGGGGAACCCAGGTGGTGTTTTTAAGGGAACCAAGGTAGTGTTTTGGGAACCCAGGTTGTGTTTTTAGGAACCCAGGTGTGTATTTGGGGAACCCAGGTTGTGTTTTTGGGGAACCCAGGTGGTGTTTTTGGGATTCCAGGTGGGGTTTTTGGGAACCCAGGTGGTGTCTTTGGGAACCCAAATGGTGTTTTTTGGAACCCAGGTGGTGTATTCAGGAACCTAGGTGGTGTTTTTTGGGAACCCAGGTGGTGTTTTTGGGAACCCATGTGTGTTTATGGGAACCCAGGTGGTGTTTTTTTGGGAACCCAGGTGGAGTTTTTAAGGGAACCCAGGTGGTGTTTTTGGGAACACATGTGGTTTTTTGGGGATCACAGGTGGGGGTTTTGAGAACCCAGGTGGTGTTTTGGGGAACAAAGGTGGTGTTTTTGGGAACATGGATGGTGTTTTTAACGGACCCAGGATGGGGGGTTTTGGAACCCAGGTGGTTTTTTTGGGAACCCAGGTGGGGATTTGGGGAACCCAGGCTCTCTCTCTCTCTCTCTCTCTCTCTCTCTCTCTCTCTCTCTCTCTCTCTCTCTCTCTCTCTCTCTCTCTCTCTCTCTCTCTCTCTCTCTCTCTCTCTCTCTCTCTCAAGGTTACAGGCTGAAGAATGGAGAACACTATTTGTCTGATTGGCTGATTTCATAATCTCTATATATTTATTGAGGTTTATTCTTCTGAACCATGTGACATAAAACAGAATCACACACTTTTCTTTTACACTTTTCTGATTTCAATACAAATTTTCTCTAAAATATGTATGTATGTAGGTACATTGTCATTTAAATATGTATTCAGTAGAATAGACACATTCTCATTTAAATATGTATTCAGTAGAATAGGTACATTCTCATTTAAATATGTAATCAGTAGAATAGGTACATTCTCATTTAAATATGTAATCAGTAGAATAGGTACATTCTCATTTAAATATGTATTCAGTAGAATAGGTAAATTATCATTTAAATATGTATTCAGTAGAATAGATACATTCTCATTTAAATATGTAATCAGTAGAATAGGTACATTCTCATTTAAATATGTAATCAGTAGAATATTTACATTCTCATTTAAATATGTAATCAGTAGAATAGGTACATTCTTATTTAAATATGTAATCAGTAGAATAGGTACATTCTCATTTAAATATGTATTCAGTAGAATAGGTACATTCTCATTTAAATATGTAATCAGTAGAATAGGTACATTTTATGTACAATATGTATTTAGTTGAATAGGAAATAGTAGAATAGTACAATTTGTAGTTATTAGTTATACACAGGTAGGTCGTTATATATACCTAGGTAGATAGGTAGGTAGTTAGATAAACCTAGGTAGATAGGTAGGTAGTAAGATATACCTAGGTAGATAGATAGGTAGGTATATAATCTCTATTAATACTGTATTCTCTTACTTGATAATAAAGACTAAATAATATATCCTACAGTAAAGTCATGACAACTATCCACAAAGTGCCACCACAATGCAAACTGGACAGTCATCGTTTTATTTTCTGAATAGAGAGAATTCATAGCAGATCAGCCATTTTAGAAATCTCTCCAAAGAGGCCTCTGTCTACAGTAGAGATTAGTCACTAAATAGCCCCATCTACAGGCCACATATTGTTACTGCAGCCTTGGGGTGGACGGATGAATTAGACTAAGGAGCAGGCGAATAAGTTGTCCACTTTAGCCGTCGTCTTTTAAATATTGACCATCTTTTAACTCCACAAAGAAGAGTAGAACACACACCGTCAGTGGAGCCTAAACACAGAGCATGAATGTGCCCAAAGTAAGAGTGGGGGCGGGGCCATGGGATGTGGGCGGAGCCATGTGATGTGTGTGTGTGTGTGTCCCTGACGTCGGAGCAGTTCTCTCTTCCAGGAGAAAAACACAACACGTTTTGGAACATAACAGACAGAAACCACAACAAGGTGAGTAAAACAGCACAACTATAAGAGTTATATGCTTATATACTTTATAGTTAAACCCTCTTTTCCCGTTATGGAATTATAAAAATAATGGAGTTGCTCAATACATAAACCATGTCGTCTGTGTCTAGGAATGGCTTCTGCTAACACTTCCTGGTCTGAAGAGAACCTTTCATGTTGCATCTGTCTGGAGGTATTCAAAAGTCCAGTTTCCACACCATGTGGACACAACTTCTGTAGAGCCTGTATCACAAAGTTCTGGGATGACCAAGTCCAGTACAAATGTCCTGTTTGCAACAAGCTTTTCCACACAAGACCTGATCTACAGGTCAATACCCTCTTTTCAGAAATGGTTGATCAATTTAGACGGTTTGTACCAGAAAATCAGCAGCCTTGTGTTGAACCAGGAGAAGTTCCCTGTGGCGTCTGTACCGGGACCCAGCTGAAGGCTGTGAAGTCCTGCCTAGTGTGTCTTACCTCTTACTGCCACACCCACCTGGAGCCACATCAGAGAGTCTCAGGCCTGAAGAGACATCAGCTGGTCGAGCCTATGGACCGTCTGGAAGACAGGATGTGTAAGATACACAATTATCAAATACTGGAGCTCTTCTGCCAGACTGAACAGGTGTGTGTGTGTCAGATCTGTACAGACAGGCACAAGTCCACCCTGTTGTACCTCTAAAGGAGGAATATGAAGTGAAGATGGTCCAGCTGGAGAAGATACAGTCTGATGTTTTGCAGATGATCCAGGAGAGAAAACAAAAGATTAAGGAGATCATAAACACAGTAGAATTGAGCAAAATAACCTCAGACAGAGAGATAGCCGATGGTCTGCAGGTCCTCGCTGCTCTGATGCGCTGCATTGAAAAGTGTCGGGATGATTTAAACCAAACGGTTAAAGACAAACTGAAATCCACAGAGAAACAAGCTGAAGGCCTCATCAAAGAGCTGGAGCAGGAAATAGAAGATCTGACCAATAGAAGCTCAGAGGTGAAGCAGCTCTCACACACTGAAGACCACCTCCACTTCCTCCAGACCTTCAGATCCCTGGAGAATCCTCCACCCACCAGGGACTGGACGACAGTGGAGGTCCATCCTCCGTCATACGTAGGGACCTTGAGGAGATCCCTGGATCAGCTGGAGGAGACACTGAACATGGAGATGAAGAAGCTGCGTGATGGTGTTGAACTGAAGAGTGTCCAGCAGTATGGAGTAGAGGTGACTCTAGATCCTGATACAGCTCATCCTAAGCTCATCCTGTCTGATGATGGGAAACAAGTACATGATGGAGGTGTATGGAAGAAATTCCCAGACAACCCTAAGAGATTTATACAGTATCTATATGTTCTCACGAGGCAGAGCTTCTCCTCAGGGAGATTCTACTTTGAGGTCCAGATTAAAGACAAGACTAAATGGCGTTTAGGAGTGACCAGAGAGTCCATCAGAAGAAAAGAACTATTCACATCACACACCCCTGAGAATGGTTTCTGGATTCTTCACTTCTACGAGGATAAGTTGTCATTTAATGACAACCCTGCTGTCCGTCTCCCTGTGAGAGCTGAACTCCAGAAGGTGGGGGTGTTTGTTGATTATGACGCAGGTCTGGTCTCCTTCTATGATGTGGAAGCCAGGGCTCATATCTACTCTGCTACTGGCTGCACCTTCAGTGAGCCTCTCTATCCAACCCTCAATCCTTTTTCATATGATGGTGGTAGAAACTCCACCCCTCTGATCATCTCACCTGTCAATCAAACAGACTAGGACCTTTGTTGGATAATTAAATAATCAACATAAACAACTAACGTGATTGAACATAATCAGATATACTACATTGTTCAAAGTCTGTTTTCTCCTCAATGTTTTTGTTTGTTTAATGAGATACAATTGTTTCTGTTCTCTCTCTCTCTCTCTCTCTCTCTCTCTCTCTCTCTCTCTCTCTCTCTCTCTCTCTCTCTCTCTCTCTCTCTCTCTCTCTCTCTCTGAACACTCAATTCATGAAGACATAATAATAAGCCTTTCTCTTATAAAATAAAACCCATTATACATGATTACATATACTATATTGTTCAATGTCTGTTTTCTCCTGAATGTTATTTGAGGTTTCATTATA
>JANIIK010001052.1:7500-20000 GCA_027704905.1 Muraenolepis orangiensis
TGTTGGGGGTGGGGCCATGTGTTGGGGGCGGAGCCAGGTGTTGGGGGCGGAGCCAGGTGTGGAGGGCGGAGCCGAGAGGACGTCTTGTTCAGGAAAAATAAGTAAATGTTCCCAGAAACCAGGATAAGTTGGTATTTAATGACAGCCCTGCTGTCCGTCTCCCTGTGAGAGCTGAGCTCCAGAAGGTGGGGGTGTTTGTTGATTATGACGCAGGTCTGGTCTCCTTCTATGATGTGGAAGCCAGGGCTCATATCTACTCTGCTACTGGCTGCACCTTCAGTGAGCCTCTCTATCCAATCCTCTCTCCATGTTTACATTATGGTGGTAGAAACTCCACCCCTCTGATCATCTCACCTGTCAATAACAGGATATTATATGTATTCAGTAGAATAGGTACATTCTCAGTACACTATGTAGTCAGTAGAATAGGTTCATCCTTAGTACAATATGTATTCAGTATAATCGGTATATATACATTACAATATGTAATTAGTAGAATAAGTACATTTTCAGTTAAATATGTATTCAGTAGAATATGTACATTCTCAGTACAATATGGATTCAGTAGAAGAGGTAAAACAACGATCTACTTTGACCACCAGGGGTCGCATTTTTCCTCCAAACGGTGCAGACTTGAATCTGATCAACAACAAAACAAGCAGAGGAGGAGATTTCCCATTCACTCCATCGACTGGTTTATTTCACAGACTGTAGAACAGATTTACATCAAGTCTCCTAAGCCAGTACATCTCAATGGACTCATTCAGTAAGTTCATTGGGTGGTATGGTTTTTAATATATAAATAAATATATATATATATATATATATATATATATATATAATATATATATATATATATATATATCCCTATATATAAGTGATGCTTTTATCAGCTTATAATTTAATCTGACATATATAATAAAGCTTAATAGCTTAACAAAGTCTCAGTAAAGGTCCCCGTGGTGATGCTCCTTCATGTGGGGGGTCGTCGTGCCCACCTCTCCGTCTCTCTCAGAGGGGGTCCCCACACACACACACACACACACACACACACACACACACACACACACACACACACACACACACACACACACACACACACACACACACTGTTAGTGACACTGTTTACGTTGTTGACGTGACTGCTTATGTGTGTCGTTGAACCGTGTTTATGTTGACTGGTCCAAAACGTAGAAGACTAAAAGTTACTGAAGAATAAAGTTTTTTCGAAAATCAAATCTCTCTCTCTCTCTCTCTCTCTCTCTCTCCCTCTCCCTCTCCCTCTCCCTCTCCCTCTCTCTCTCTCTCCCTCCCTCTCCCTCTCCCTCTCTCTCTCTCTCTCTCTCTCTCTCTCCTTCTCTCTCTCTCTCTTTGTAGGGTGGTGCGGGTCAAACCACCTAAAGCTGAACACCTCCAAGACCAAAGAGATGGTGGTAGACTTTCGGAGGTCCAGGCCCCACATGCAACCAGTCTCCATCAAGGGAGTTGATGTGGAGGTGGTCAGCACCTATAAATACCTGGGGCTGCAGCTGGACAATAAACTGGACTGGTCAGCTAACACCGACACGCTGTACAAGAAGGGGCAGAGTCGACTTTATTTCCTTAGGAGGCTGGGGTCCTTCAACATCTGCAGGAAACTGCTACTGATGTTTTACCAGTCTGTTGTTGCCAGTGTCCTCTTCTATGCTGTGGTGTGCTGGGGAGGCAGCATTAAGAAGAGGGACGCCACGCGGCTGGACAGGCTGGTGAGGAGAGCTGGCTCTGTGGTTGGCACAGAGCTGGATCACCTTATGGCAGTAGCAGAGAAAAGGACCCTTCACAAACTGATGTCCATCATGGACAACGCACGTCATCCCCTACACAGCACGGTCATGAAGCAGAGGAGTGTGTTCAGTGGTAGACTACTATCGCAACAGTGCTCCACAGAGAGACTGAGGAAGTCGTTTGTTCCCCGGGCCATACGACTATTCAACTCTTCCCAGAGTGGACGGGGGGAGACTGACTGACTTTTGGGCATGAGGCCTCCTGTTTTTGTTTACGCACACCTGTTCTGTTCTGTGACTCCAAAACTACCTTTACTTGCACTTTCTTTCAATGTGTGTGTGTGTGTGTGTGTGTGTGTGTGTGTGTGTGTGTGTGTGTGTGTGTGTGTGGGGACCCCCTCCGAGAGAGACGGAGAGGTGGGCACGACGACCCCCCACATGAAGGAGCGTCACCACGGGGACCTTTACTGAGACTTTGTTAATACGTCACGTGGTTCGTTGGATAATGTCACGTGGAGGGAGTTGACGCTTATGTCAGCTTTGTACTGTGATTCAATGATATATGTACATGTTATCACACGACAAAGCTGATAAAAGCATCACTTATATATATTTATTTATATATATATATATATATATATCAGTGGTGAAGTGGCAGGGCCTTCAAGGTATTCAGAGAAGACCCTGGAACTCTCAGATAAAACCAAAAAATCGAATTAATTGTATTAATAAAATGTAATACAATTTAATAACATTTTATACAATTTTAATAAAATTAATAAATGAGAATCGTATCTGTGTTATATTACAGTGTTACGTTGATTTGTTTGTCTTTCTCGGTCCATGCACGACGCATTTGAGTGGTTTTGTGTTGGAAAAACAATGCAACCAATCAGATATTGTTCTGGGTTGCTGGGAAGAATATCCTTCAACCAAAGTATTCCCGCTGACATTGGCCCTTAGACTGAAATAGAGCGTACGTTTTGATTGACAATTTGATCAACCAATCATATCGTGATTTGTAGCCAATGGGCGTATTCTTTTAGATTTCCCCGCAGCTCAATGTGGAGCTAGAAGGTGCAAGGTGGTGGCTGGCGCGAGAGTGGATCTAGCGTAGTGTTACGTTTTCTACGTTGTTTTTTTTACGTCAAAATGGCAACAGGTGAAGATGATGTCGTTGCGGATTTATTGTCTGAACCATTTTCAAGACGACCATTTAATGTTAAGATGGACATTATTAAAAAAGGCCGTCCAACACCTGACAATCTGGAGCTGCCTCAAGTAGTTAAAGCTGGCTATGTTCGCCATTTTCAGAGTAGCAACTGGGAAAGATACCCGTGGCTAACGGGCTCTACTAGCCACAAGAGGCTCTACTGATGGGAGTGTTGCTATTTGGGACCGACAAGAGAGCAGGGAATTGGAACTTATTTTGGATCTGAAAAGCGATCATCTTTATGACCTGATGGTGGTCGAACAATTCATCCAGAAGGACAGGGGAATGGATTTGGTCTTTAGTGAACATCATTGGTGAGTGAGACTAATTTGTCTTTGCTGGTTTTGTCTCAGTGTTACGTCTCGTTGAGCTGGTTGTTGCATTTTGTTTCCACACACTTGTTGACTGATTAGTTAATGGCTGTCTTGGGTTTGTTAAGCATTGTTGTGCATTTGAATTGAGAGTTTGGACTTGATCTTTCTTTGCATCGCTTAACGTGAAAAGACTTAACGTAACTAAGAGTTACAAACCCGCGATCAATAATCACCTAATTTGCATATGTTTTGTCATTAGCACTTTCACCTTTTCACTTTCATTTTGACAGGTGAAAGTGCTAATGACAAGACATATGCCAGAGACATTTGGTGATTATTGATAGCTATTTTGGAACTTAAAGTTCCAATGTTACGTTAAGCCTTTTCTCGTGAAGCGTGTTAGACCGGCCCTTTAACCGATAGCCTGTGTGTGGTGGTCTGTGTTGGGCTGTTACTTCACTACATGGACACTGCTTTACAACTATGGTACACTTGGAAATTGGCTGCGACAATCTGATCTGCCTAAATGAGATAAGGCATAAAGTGACTCCTCCGTGACGTCCGTCTGACTAGAACAACTGAATTTTCGAATGGTGGTGGTGATGGTGGTGGTCTACAGCAGGGGTTCCCAAAGTGGGGGTCGCGGGACCCCGAGGGGGGGGGGGGGGGTCGCGAGATGATTTCAGAATCCTCTTGATGTGACCATGAGGTTTTTATTGTTAATAATAACGTGTGCATAAATATTTTTATATATGTACGGGTGACGAATAAAGGAATTTTGATTCCGACAGATTCACGACAGTATCATTTGCAGCTGAAAAAAAACCCCACACAATTTTCAATATCACGATTACCCCCCCCCCCCCCCCCCTTGGACTTCACGCTGTTCTCGATGGTGAAGATCTGTGCACACGTTGTTTTTAATGTTCCAGTCCCTCCGGTGATAGTGGGGGGGGGAGGGGGGAAGGTCTGTTATGTTGGGGGTCGCGGGCTGAAAAGTTGGGGAACCCCTGGTCTACAGAAGGTCCAGTTGTGATAGACACGCTTCGCCACTGATATATATAAATATGTGTGTGTGTGTAGCAACATCACATTGACTTGGAGTTCTTCTCTGTTCTCTTGTTTGAAGACGCTGGTCTCTCATGTCTTTCTTCACGCTACACAAGCCTTGCCATCTTTTTTTTCTTTTTCAACAGCATGCAACAAAAAAACAACCGTACTCTATAACATAAAGACACATCTAATCCACAGTAAAGAGAAGTTGATTCCCTATTGCAGAGCAGAACACATCTCTCATACCAACCCTTCCAAGCAGGTTGGACTTTGTCTCCCGAGCCCAGAAGACCCTCCAGGGTGTGTCCGCCCACATGTTTAGCTTGTTCCTATTCAGACACTTTACCATCAGTCTGTACAGCTGGTCTCCATTCACCTCTTCCAAGCTTAAACAACCGGTCCCGACCAGAAGGGGCCCACCGCAACCTTCAAGATGGGGACGAATGCCCAACCGAGGAAAAGGATCCAGTACATTAGGCACAGTCAAACGGTTAGTGTTTAATCAGTAGGCGACATTCATGACCCGTCACACAGTGTCTCCGGTGATCCGGCAGCTTGCTGATGAACCTCACAGATCTAACAGCAAGAGCCGCTGCTAGAGCCTCTGCCTTGTCCAATTCAGGTCCAGCTAAGTTCCCCAGGTTAGTGTCCTTGCTCCACGGAACACTTCCATGACTTCCATGAGGGGGGGTCCAAACGTCCTCGTCCTCCACAGGCTCTCGTAGCAACCAGCACAGGGAGACATCTTGTTCAGTCCTCTCCTTCCCCAGCCCCCTCCACACTGTGAACACTCCACAGAGGAAAAGAGGCAATGTCTTAAACGTCAGAGTTTTAAAGTCCATGAGGAACAGTGAGTCATGCAGTCCCATACGTAGTCTTTAGGGCCCAACAGAAGTCTCTGAATGAATTACAGTGGGGAAACAGCACCTCTACTGGCCAAATTAATTAGTGATTTTCCTCCCTCTTCCTTTGGAAGAAAGAGAACAGCCTGAGGAATCCAGTGCATCTTGTCTCAAACAAAACGACCAGGACAGCTTGGATGGGTGCGAGCAGGTTTGAAGGTGGGGTCCACACAGGATCATCTGTGCCATAAAGAAGAGGACACCAGAATATTCACTACCAGTGTCCTTTTTATCCCTATATTTAAGGAACCTATTTTGAGATCAGCCATTGGAGAGAAAGAAATGACCACTACCACAAAAACCATTACAACAAGTGTGTGGAGCGACACTTTATAAATAGTCATCTTCATCCAATAGTTGTTCTCTCGCTTTTGTATCAATCTTCTTGAGCAGATAGACCTCTTGATCAATAAACATATCCTCTGTCTTTCTTAGCAGTATCACAGACCTGATTAAACCTCTCAAATCTGGAAAAAATGGAAAATCTGTTTTGATTGCCCTAATACCTTTAGTTTCCACTAAAAACGTCTTTATTTTCTCAAGAGGATAAACAATGAACAGACTTTCTTGTGAAGGCGTCACCTCACTGTCCTCATCAGAGAAATCCTCCAGCACTTTCTTGGCCTCAGCCCCTCTCTGCTCTTTGTCAGGTTCTTTCCTTTTGTTGGCTGTATTTAAAATGACAATTTCCTCCTGCGTGTCCACAGCCATCAAGGCCTCCTCAGCCGCCCTATCAGCTCTGGCACTGCAGCTTTCCTCATGAATAATAACCACTTTAATGTTCTCTGTCTGATTCTTCACTGAATTCCCACTGGCCCGGGCACTGATTTCACCAGTGACTTTATGTGCACACTCAACATGATCCTGTTCTCCGTTCTGCTCTCCACCCGCACCACCGTCTCTACCACCTGAGCTTTAACAGCAAACTGCTGCACGCCAAGCCATTCAGACTCCAATACAGGAGTCACGTCAGGTGAGCTGGAGCCGCCCGCCTGACGCTCCTCGGCCGGTCGGTGACAACGGGCATAATGCCAGGTGGTCAAACACCACTAACTAACAACAGATAACACTCAACACACACTAACACAACACTACATACAAGACATCAACACTGATAGAAAGAGTCAAAGTTAGAGAACTCACTCAGTACACCAAGAGAGAGAGAGAGAGAGAGAGAGAGAGAGAGAGAGAGAGAGAGAGAGAGAGAGAGAGAGAGAGAGAGAGAGAGAGAGAGAGAGAGAGAGAGAGAGAGAGAGAGGCAGGCAGGCAGGTCGGCCGGTCGATCCGGGCCGAGCCGCCCGCAATCAAAGGCCGCTCCTCGGCCGGCCGGAGAGAGAGACAGAGAGACATACAGTAAAAGAGACAGACAGACAGAGAGAGAGAGAGAGAGAGAGAGAGAGAGAGAGAGAGAGAGAGAGAGAGAGAGAGAGAGAGAGAAAGAGAGAGAGAGAGAGAGAGAGAGAGAGAGAGAGAGAGAGAGAGAGAGAGAGAGAGAGAGAGATTTGATTTTAGAAAAAACTTTATTCTTGAGTAACTTTTATTCTTCTACGTTTTGGACCAACACGGTTCAACGACACACATAAGCAGTCACGTCAACAACGTAAACAGTCATGTCGTCACGGTAACAGAACAACGGTTGCTTAGTGACACGCTGATCCACGCTCTGCTGGTCACGTGATCAGAACGTTTTAATGTGACTCAACATTTACAGGAAGCCTTTTTTGTGTGATCCTTCCTAGGTCTCTTCTCCTCCGTCTCCCTTCTCCCTCGGTAAATGGTAAACGGACTGCATTTATAGAGCTCTTTTCTAACCAGTGCGGCCACTCTAAGCGCTTTACAAGTCATGGCTCACATTCACCCATTCATCCACCCATTCATCCACAGACGGCAGAGTCAGCCATCAAGGAGACAGCCAGCAGGTCAGGAGCGGTCAGGGTTAGGGGGTCTTGCTCAGGGACACCTCCACAGGTTGGATTTGATAAAAGGAGGCGGGGAGCGAACCAGCAGCTTGTGAGGGGACCGCTCTACCTCCTGATCTATACTGCCGCCCTGGTGTGTGTGTGTGTGTGTGTGTGTGTGTGTGTGTGTGTGGTGTGTGTGTGTGTGTGTGTGTGTGTGTGTGTGGGGACCCCCTCCGAGAGAGACGGAGAGGTGGGCACGACGACCCCCCACATGAACGGTGTGATAACTCCAAACGTAGAGGTGGCCATTACTGGAGTATTGCCAGATCACCATGGTGACAACAAGAAACTAAAGGACAGTATCGCCTTCATGTCATAAAATAAAATAAATACTCTTATGGAAATCCCCTCTTGCCCCCAAAGCTTCTATATGGCTAAAAGACCTTATGATGTTCCTTAGTTTGGAAACAATAAAGTATAACCTTTAAATCACCAGGTAGATTTAAATAAGTTTGGAACCCTATGATCCGATACATAGCAACATTAAAAACACTTGAAGACATCTGAGCTTGTGGTCTGTGGTGAACCATCTGTCATATCCCTCAAATGACTTATAAGGCAATAGGCCCTCAGGCTACCTCATTCTCTCACAGACCAGGAAAACATTCTTCATTCTTTGGGAGTGTGGATGGATGTGTATCACTGCTATTGTTGTTTCATTTTGTTATTTAGTTAGAATTTCTATTTACTTAATTTTATTTGATTATTACTATGTTTTATTATTCTTGTGTATGTGTATATTTGAATATGTGTTCATATGTATGTATGTATGTATGTATGTATGTATATATATATATTTATATTAGGGTGGTTTTCAAAAAGAAAGTTTCTAGTTTTTTGTCATACCATTGTCATGTCAACCAGATTGCAAGATTATCAGTGAGGTTAGGGAGAGATTGGAGGAGAGAGAGAGAGAGAGAGAGAGAGAGAGAGAGAGAGAGAGGAGGATGTGTTTGTGTGTGTGTGTGTGTGTGTGTGTGTGTGTGTGTGTGTGTAAGTGTATGTGTGTGTGTGTGTTTATGTGTGTGTGTGTGGAGTGTGTGTGTGTGTGTGTCCAGATGGAAGTCTTTAGAAGAAGTGGTGACCAGGCTCCAGCTTGTGCATGACGTCGTCGGGCGGATACGGCGCGGCGTCAGCAGACGGGGGCTGCGTGACGTCAGCAGACGGAGGCTGCGTGATGTCGTCGGGCGGATCCGGCGCGGCGTCAGCAGACGGGGGCTGCGTGACGTCGTCGGGCGGATCCAGCGCGGCGTCAGCAGACGGGGGTTGCGTGAGATCGTCAGCCGGGTACGGCGCGGCGTCAGCAGACGGGGGGCCGCTTGACATCATGAGGCGGGTACGGCGCGGCGTCTGCAGACAGGGGCCGCTTGACGTCGTCAGTCGGGTACGGAGCGGCGTCAGCAGACAGGGGCCGCGTGACATTGTCACGCGGGCCCACGCGACCCCCCACTCCTTCTCCAGCCTCCGCAGCGCTCGAACCCGTGATGGGCCACGGCTCCTCAGGGCATCGACCAGACGCCCCAGCCGCTCGAGCCCACCGGGGCCCAGGTCGACCAACCGGTGATCCATCAGCTCCCGCTCCACTTGGTCCACCAGCGCGAGGTGGCCTGGGCCCAACGGGGCCAGGTCAAAGGCGCGTCCATAGGCATCGATAGTCTTTATAATGATCCTCCATGTGTCGCAGTTGCCGGGGTCCATGGTGGTGAGGTCGTTCTTTCACGAGAGAGGGAGTGGGTTGGACCCCAAACACAGACGCCGACAAGTGGAGTGATACGAGACGGCTTTATTTCCCAAAACACACACAAAACACAAGGGTACACGGGGAGGACGATCCGCGGAGTACCGGCAGGCAGGTGACCGGCGGGTAGTCCGGGACAGGGGAAGGAGTCTGTACCGGGGGTATCGGGTGCGGAGTACCGGCAGGTAGTTGGCAGGCGATGGGTACCAGACGGGAGAACTACGTGCATAGTAGAGTAACGACCTCCCGCTGGGGTAAAGGAAAGACAACGTATATATACCCCAGGTGAGGTGATAAACAATTACACGGGAAGATTGTGTCCAGGTGTGTGTGTGTGTGTGGCCAGCGCACGTGGCTAGGCCACGCCCCCTGCCAACCACCGTAACCGTGACATCCTAAGCCCCGTACAGCACATCTAATGGGACTCATTTAGTAAGTTCATTAGGTGGTATGCTTTTTAAGATATAAATATATATATAGTATGTATATATATATATATATATATATATACACACACATGCCGTTCGACCATCGGAGCTTTATGAAAAACACGAGGAAAAGAAGGAGTGGAGGAGAAGAGACCTGAAGGATTACACACACACGCGTGCGGCTTTTGGAATATCCTGCAAACTACAGACAAACTCTCTCTCTCTCTCTCTCTCTCTCTCTCTCTCTCTCTCTCTCTCTCTCTCTCTCTCTCTCTCTCTCTCTCTCTCTCTCTCTCTCTCTCTCTCTCTCTCTCTCTCTCTCTTGTATTCATGAGGGACCAGCGTCTTCAAACAAGGAAACAGCGAACAACTCTAATTCAATGTTGATGTTGCTATTCATGGTCCCAAGTTATTTTATATATATATATATATATATATATATACATACATACGTGTGTGTGTGTGTGTCACACACACACACACACACACACACACACACACACACACACACACACATGCGCGCGCAATACACAATAAATCATAATAAATCCCGAGACATCAATGTGCGTTCTCCCTCCTCCTCCTCCAGCTCCCATCAACTAGAATACAGCGACGACCTCCAGGCCCGCCTCCAAGCCCCCGTCAATCAAATCACGACCCGGGAACCACCAGGCGGACGCTACTCACACACTCAACCATTTACTGAAGGAGGACGACCAGACGCTGCGGTGAGTCGGCCCGTCGATCGGTCGCTAGCAGCTGTGTGTGTGTGTGTGTGTGTGTGTGTATGTATGTGTGTGTAACATTCTTGTTTATGTATATATAATTATATAAAACATTTGTATTATTATTTTATTTTTTTATTTTATTTTCATTGTATTTCTATTTATTTCTATTTATTTGATATTAACTCGTAAGGAAATGTATATAGTCTAAATATTTCAATGTCCAGACAATCTTAATTAAAAAGGAGTTTACTATAAGAATAATGATTCACCATCCAAGTACAAAATACACATGTGTTACGATGCAAGCACCACGAGAAACCAGAAACCTTCTGTTACCAGTGGCGTAACAACAATCTCTTAAAGGCGTACGTCATTCATTTATAATGTCCATTATATGACAGAAATGAACAATCTGTGTGGTGTTGAGCTGAAGAGGGTCCAGCAGTATGAAGTAGAGGTGACTCTAGATCCTGATACAGCTCATCCCCAGCTCATCCTGTCTGATGATGGGAAACAAGTACATGATGGAGGTTTAGGGAAGGAATTCCCAGACAACCCTAAGAGATTTACACGGCATCTACATGTTCTTATGAGGCAGAGCTTCTCCTCAGGGAGATTCTACTTTGAGGTCCAGGTTAAAGACAAGACTGTATGGTGGTTAGGAGTGACCAGAGAGTCTGTCAGCAGAAAATAACTCTTCACACGCACCCCTGAGAATGGTTTCTGGTTTCTTCAATTCTTCAAGGATAAGTTTTTATTTAATGACAACTCTGATGTCCGTCTCCCTGTGAGAGCTGAGCTCCAGAAGGTGGGGGTGTTTGTTGATTATGACGCAGGTCTGGTCTCCTTCTATGATGTGGAAGCCAGGGCTCATATCTACTGTGCTACTGGCTGCACCTTCAGTGAGCCTCTCTATCCAATCCTCTGTCCAGGTTTACATGATGGTGATAGAAACTCCACCCCTCTGATCATCTCACCTGTCAATCAAACAGACTAAGACCTTTGTTAGATAATTAAATAATCAACCACAACAACTAACATGATTTCCTGAATTAGAATCTCTACTATGTGAGATCTGAGAGAACTGCATTCATATTGTACTGTTAGCTGTCATTTAACAAGACTCCATTCATGAAGACATAATAATAAGCCTTTCTCTTATAAAATAAAACCCATTATACATGATTACATATACTATAGTTTCATTCTATACAATTGTAGGTGTAATTTACATATAATAATGTTTATATTGGTCAACTAAACATTTATATAAGTTAATCATGTACCAACAAATAATTTTGGGCCATTTTCTGTGGAATTTACTCGACAATATGTATTTAGTAGAAAAGGAAATTTTTCAGTAAAATATGCATTCAGTAGAATAGGTACATTCCCAGTACAATATGTATTCAGTATAATTTATATTTTCTCAGTACAATGTATTTACAGTAGAATAGGTACATTGTCAGTACAATATATATTCAGTAGAATATGAACATTCTCAGTACAATATGGATTCAGTAGAAGAGGTAAAACAACGATCTACTTTGACCACTTTCGCACTTTTCCTCCAAACGGTGCAGACTTGAATCTGATCAACAACAAAACAAGCAGAGGAGGAGATTTCCCATTCACTCCATCGACTGGTTTATTTCACAGACTGTAGAACAGATTTACATCAAGTCTCCTAAGCCAGTACATCTCAATGGACTCATTCAGTAAGGTCATTGGGTATGCTTTTAATATATATATATATATATTTAAATAAATATATATAAGTGATGCTTTTATCAGCTTTGTGGTGTGATAAAATGTACATATATCATTTAATCACAGTACAAAGCTGACATAAGCGTCAACTCCCTCCACGTGACATTATCCAACGAACCACGTGACGTATTAACAAAGTCTCAGTAAAGGTCCCCGTGGTGACGCTCCTTCATGTGGGGGGTCGTCGTGCCCACCTCTCCGTCTCTCTGGGAGGGGGTCCCCACACACACACACACACACACACACACACACACACACACAGTGTCACACACACAGTGACACTGTTTACGTTGTTGACGTGACTGCTTATGTGTGTCGTTGAACCGTGTTTATGTTGACTGGTCCAAAACGTAGAAGAATAAAAGTTACTCAAGAATAAAGTTTCTTCTAAGATAAAATCTCTCTCTCTCTCTCTCTCTCTCTCTCTCTCTCTCTCTCTCTCTCTCTCTCTCTCTCTCTCTCTCTCTCGGAGGAACATCTGGTTGGGTCTTGCCCAGGTGGGCGGCTCCAGCTCACCTGACGCTACCCCTGCAGTGGAGTCTGAATCGCTTGGCGCTCAGCAGTTTACTGACAAAGCGCAGGTGTTAGAGACGGTCGTACAGGTCGTAACACGCTGGTAAAGAAGGAAGA